>PVJA010028677.1:0-27382 GCA_004027025.1 Myocastor coypus | reverse complement strand
TGCAGTTGAGGCTGGCCTTGAGCTCACTTTTGTAGCCCAGGCTGGTCTTGAACTTGCACCAATGCTCCTGCCTCAGCCTCCCGAGTGCTGGGATTACAGGCGTGAGCCACCACGCCCGGCTGAATCTCATTTTTTAAAATTTATTTTATTTTTTACTTTTGATACATGGTCACTATGCAGTTCAGACTCACATTGACCCTCCTGTCTCAGCCTCCCCAGCACTAGGATTACAGATGTGCACCACCACAACAGGTACTGGGGCCAGGGTTCTGGGGCTGGCATGGTCTGCAGTGCCAGGGATCGAACTTGGCACCTTGCACTTTCCAGGCAGGTGCTTATGCTGCCAAACTATCTCCCCAGCCCCTGAACTTCGATTTAAGTTGGAGCTCTCACTGTGGAACATAGACTTCTGTGAGGATTTAATGAACACTTTTGAATAGTACCTCATACCCAAAAGCTGTTCAATACACTCATTTCATCTCTTCCTCCCAAGCACTTTTTGTTTCCTCATTTGGTTATTCAACAAACATTTCTGTAACACATCACGTGCACCAGGCTCTGTAGTGCGTGTTAAGAGATGAAATAATGGGGATGCTAGCTACCTGCCTTCACTGTATGGCAAGGAAAACAGACACTGTATGAAGAACTGTACTTAAAAAGCAAGTTCAGCTCTGATGAATAGATTTCTCAAAGAGGCATTGACAGTTTGAAAAAGCTTTTACACTGTTATAAAAATATTCAAAGAATCTGTTGTTAGAAGCTGAACATTCTGACTTTTCTAAATATAAAATAAATTATAGTAAAAAATCTAAAAAATAGGGACCAGGGTTTGGGAGACAGCTCAGTGGCATAAGTGCCTCCCTGGCATGCACAAGGTCCTGAATTCAATTCTTGGTACTGTTTAAAAAAAAAAAAAAGAATCTCCTTTGGGGCCAGCCAAATAGCTGAGTGGATTAAATTGCCTGCAAGCAGGCACAGGCGCCAGGTTCAATCTCTGGACCTGCTATGCCAGCCCCACCCCTGGGGTACACTGAGACCATAACCAAGACTGGGTATGGTGGTGAGTGCCTGTAATCCCAGCTCTTGGGAAGCTGTAAACAGGTGGTTCACGAGTCTGATCTAGTAGTGAGACCCTGAACACCCTATAGGCCCTTCCCTAAAATATAAATAAATAAATAATAAATAAATAAATAAATAAATACAAACAGGACCAATCTGTTCATGTACAAAACAAAGAAGGTTCTGGCCATTGAAATATTGTTAATGTAAAAGACAGATCAAGGTGGCCATTGTGCTGGGGTCAGGACACACATGAGACCTGGGCTGGACATCACAATTCCTTGGAGATCAATTCTCAAGCTTACTTTATGCTAGGCATTCCTTGTTACTGGCCAATCAGCCTGTGCCCCCCACCCCCTGGGCACCATCAACTCAATCTCAGAGATAACTAACCATGAGGTTCAGGTCTTTGGACCTTGGACCTTATCTTAAGTACAGATAAGAACAGAGTCAGTGCAAAGCATAGCACATGCAACACCCACTTCAAGCACCTAAGGGGAGGGGCTGCTGCTGGCTCAGGACAATTACAGCTGTCACTTGGCTTCATTCAAGTACTGAGATTACAGGTGTGGGCCACCACACCTAGCATTTTGCTTCTTTTCTCTGAGCACCTACATATAGTCCATTAAGAAATCAGTCATAAAATTACCCTTCTTCCTGAGAAAACTCCAAATTGTGTACACTCTCACTTCTTTGAATCCTTTACAAACCACCTAACATTAGGCCTTGCCAATACCTTTGATTTCCTTGGTGTCTGCTAATTGAACAAATGATAAGGTTGATTTTCAGTTCCTGTGTGTTCATGGGGCTCTTTTTCATTTTAAAATATATTTTAGTACAAGGTCTATAGTGTTTCACTACACAGATCAGGCTTGTAGTGATTCTCTTTGCAGCCTCCCAAATGCTCGGATTACAGGCATGCGCCACCAAGTGCTGGGATTACAGGCATGTGCCACCAAGCCGTCTCATTCGCTGTTGCAGTGTGCCCTGGGGGCAGGACCAGGATGGCATGGGGATCAAATCTATGTTGCTACACCTACCTAGGCAGGTGCTTTAGTCCACCGAGCTATCTGGCTGGCCCTCCTGGGGCTCTTTAGCTAAGCGGCACTATCCATGGAATACTTTGTCCTTAAAGTTCTTTGGCATAGATGCTACTATCTAATCAGATTTACCGAGGAGGAAATAAAGGCACAGAACTGTGAGATAACATTTTTAAGGCCACACAGCCTTAAAGATGGCAGAATAAGAATTAAATTTCAGGTCTGACCTCTTTGAAAGATTCCTGTAAATGCTCCAGCCAACTGCCTGGAATTGCTGGTTGGCCAGTCCTTCAGCTTAACCAAGGGCATCTTGTGGTTGGATCATGCAGCTGAACAGTATCTTTTTTTAAATTTAATAAAGATCATTTATTGTCTCACTAAAATATCACAGATTGGCTTATAATCCAGAGGCTTGTTTCTGTGGCTGCATCAACTCTTGGATTTTACTCATCTGACTGTTGAACTGTTCCGTTTTCAGAAACATAGATTCCATCCAAAAATTTTCTGATATCCTTATTTTTGACTGTTGTGGCTTGCTGACTCAAAGCAGCTGAATGTGAAACAAACTCCATGTCATTTCCTTCAAGGATGAGCACATCTTTCTGGGCTTGAGATACTGAGCAAGCAACACCTGCCCTTATATGAACTCGGCAAATGTATTTTTCACCTAAGAAATTCCGAATTTCCACAAGAAACCCATTCTCCTGAACAACGTTGATGGGAAAGTAAGCATACACAGATGTCATCTTGTAACAGAAGCCCAGCGTGACCCCCTTGATCATGTTCTGTACATGGCTACAGATGTGCAGACAGCTGCCAATTCCTTTGTTTCCCTACCATTTGTCAACCCAGAGCCTCTTCGTTTTCTTCCCAAGGAGACTGAGTTCCACATTGATGTGGTTGAAGTCCCGCCGTAGGGTTCCTCTGGGGCCCTTCACAATAACTGTGCGTCCTTTCAGAGTGATGTCGACATTTTCTGGAATGTCGACAGTCTGATTGCTAGGAATGGTCTTCATTCTTGCAGGAGATGCAGCAAAGCTGAACAGTGTCTTAAAGCTTGCCAATCATGGCTTGCTCCAAGGTCAGAGTGAGCCTGATCAGTGACAGTTACGAATAGGTCACTCCTATCCTTAGGTCCCAACATTCCTACATGAAACGTCTCCTCTCCCCTTCCTGGTTCAATCTCTTGGGCCCTAATTTGATTATTACATCCAAGACCATCTCATATTTTCCAGTTATGTAGAAGCCCTCAGTTCCATACCAAGTGTATTGTAGCACTTCCTTTCCACACACGCTAAGACTTCACTGGTGACTCTTCCTCCTAGTGCAAAGGGGATGGCACCTTTGTGTAGTGGAGCTTGATTCTTCCTGCAGACTCAGTGTTCCCAAAGCTAAGAGGTCCTCTTTCCCTTGCCATCCCTGCCTCTTGCCATAAGGTCTAGAAGAGGCTATGTGTACATAACCTTTGATCCTCCCTTTGCAAGCAGATTTAAAGGCACACTTTCCCTGGTGGCATGCACCTGTAATCCCAGCATTTCAGAAGCTAAATACAGGAGGATCACTATGAGTCTGATCCATGTAGTGAGACCCTGTAGATCCTGCACTAAAAAAAAAAAAGTACCATAAATAAATAAATAAATAAATAAATAAATGTATGTATGTATGTATGTATGTATGTATGTATGTATGTATGCTCACTTTCCTAAAGAGGATAACTCAAATGTTTCCCATTTCATTAGTAATGTTTCTATCTCTGCTGTGGAATTTAAATCTATATTGATCATTTACTAAACCATACACTAGTCATGATGGATAATTGGTTTCATATTATTTTCCTAAAATCTAAAGTCAGTAGATTGAAATAAATTTAAAAATCTTTTTTTATGTACTTAGTACAGGGTTTGCAGGGTCTCACTATATAGATCAGACTCTCAGTCATCCTCCTGTTTTCAGCCTCCCAAGTGCTGGGATTACAGGCACATACCACTATGCCCAATTGCCGTCTTAGCAAGCCCTGGCGGAGGGGCCAGCATGGCACACAAGGTTGTGCCTTTCCTCTCATTTCTCAGGCACTTGCTTGTCAATACCCTTAAATAAGGACTAGCCAGATAAGTCTAGTGGATTAAAGTGCTTGCTTAGGCAGATGCAGGGGCCTGCTGTGCTGACCCCACTCCTGGGGCATGCTGAGAGCAATTGAGACTGGCATGGTGGCATGTGGCTGTAAGGGAGTGCTGTAAACAGGAGGTTCACTACAAGTCTGATCAATATAGTGAGACCCTGTACTAAATACATTAAATAAACAAATACCCTTAAATAGCAATCTGCTAGATAGGCTTTTCCCTAGAGCTTGTAGTTCTTAACTCAAACATGGCAGTTCATTGCATTAGTCAGTTTCCCCCTATCACACTTTCAAATCCTGTTTATAACTTCACAGATCTTTATAAAATGTAAGAAAAAAAATGGCAAAATGGAACTAAATAATTCCATCATAATTTCTAGTGAATCACCAAGTATTCATTCATATATTCATTTATGGAACTAAAAACTGAACCCAATGCCCTAACCCTGCACTATCTCCCCTACCCTCTTCCCTCCTGTTTCTTCAGTGTACTGCTAAGTTAGTAATTGCCAGGGGTCGGGGAGGTAGCTCCGTGGCACAAGTGCCTGCCTGGCAAGTGCAAGGTCATGAGTTTGCAAACCCCAGTCCCGCAAAAATAAACAACCAAATAATAAATTGCCCTGCTGAGCTTGAAATCATGATCCTCCTGCCTTAGCCTCCTGGAGTGTGAGGAGAGGTACATGCCATCCAGCCAGCTACAGTTTGAGTTTACTACTCATTGAGTTTATTTCTATCTGGGCCTGGAAAGTGCGTGAAGAGCTGTTTTACTATGCAGTTGAACCTAAGTCCAGAGTAACCTTTAATTATTACATAACAAACACTGCATGGAGTTTATGTGCAGAGGTCCACAAAGCGTATCACTGCAATTAATGTTATAACATTAGTTAGCTTGCACTTTAAAATAAAAGGGGAATCCATAGCAAAATAGCTCTGCATATATTTCCCACTGTATTATTTACTTGATTGGAAAATTCAGGGAGAACACATGCACATATCAGTGCTTGTGGCCCTGCCTTTGTAATTCAAAATGTTAATGAAGTGGAAATTTTTCGGTACAAAATTCATGAATGTTCATCCTTTGGCTGTATTGTGTCCAACTTTGTAGGAGTCCTCCTTCTAAAAAAAATGTATTAGTTCCCCAAATCTCTCATTGTCCCTTTTCCTCGATCTTACCACCAAGACCAAAGAAAATATATGATAAACATCCAGTATGGTGGCAAGATAAGAATAATTTTCATTAAAACACAACACATCCCTTGCATTTTTATAATGAGATCAAGTTTTTGGGTCCCAAGCTATTCATCATTAAGAGAATGTGTTTAATCTGATGTGAAGTTGGCTACCCCACAGTCTAGCCAGGCTGTGGAACATTCAGCTCAGGGCTGGTAGGCTGCCAGCCCTTATAAATGTTTTCACACGGTGAGCAATAAATAATTAAATGTCTAAGTCACAGCACTCATACTGAGCAGCAGAACGAACGATGCATCACTTTCAGGGATGGCCAAGCCATGTTTTGCAGGGAGAGGCCACAACTGGTTGTCAGGTTCCTGAGCACAAGTGAAGTTCTTCCAGAGTTGACTATGGTATCTTCTTGTATGGCTTTCAAATGATTTATGATTTTTACAACTGTTTGCAAAATAGCCTCTCTTTATAGTCTTTGATGTGGGAAAGAACACATTTGTGAACTACACACAATCTGCTATCACTAGCAGATTATGACAAGTGGCCTAAGTCCAATATTATAAAACAAATGTTAGAATGGGGTCTGAGGCTATAGCTCAGTGGCAGTATTTACCAGCATATGTGAAGCTCAGCTTAATCCTCAGTCAGGAAGAAAATTATGTTAGAGAGATGTCTGGAAAAAAAATGTGCAAAATATACACACTTCCCTCCTTCTTCTCCAAATTCTAAGGGGGAAGGGTACAGCCATGTGTATTTAAAAACAAAACCCAAAGACCTTCCTAGTTGGTTCTCCCCTCTTCCTGTAGCCCAGCTGGTTCTCATGCACACTACACTGGACACGTCTGGGGTTCCTTCCAGCTCTGAGATGCACTTTCTAAAACTTGCATATGGCTGAAAGGAGATTCAGTGCTGGCAGACTTGGGAAGCAAGATGCTTTCCCACGTGTACAGTTTCTTTGAAGCTCTTTCCCAGTGTAGCCTAAGTGTTGATGGCTTTGACAGATTTAATCCTTCATTTAGAGATGCTCTCACTCTTCTCTGCCCAAAGTACCTGTACTTTGGATCCTAAAGGTCCCTCCAAGGCCCACATGTTACAGGTATCTTCCCCCTCACAGCACTTGGGGGACCTCACTGGAGGGTTCCTGAGGTCCATCCTTGAAGGGAACATGCTGCCTCCGTGTCATCTTTTGCTTTTCAGCCTGTGGTAGGTGAGCAGCTTTACTCCAGCAGGCATGCCCTGCCATAGGCTTCCTTTCCACTGGGCCAAAGAGGTGGGCCAGCCAACACACACTGAAACCGCGAGAAGTGTGAGACACGTCTTTGCCCTAAGTTAACTCAATTAGAGGGATGCATGGTACATACAAGAAACACAGGTCGGATAACGAAGGCAGAATGGTTAACTGCTTATTCTTACATTCTTCCACAAAATTACCTGCTGTAAAGCTGGCATATAGTTCAGTGGCAGAGCACTAGCTAGCAAACAGGAGGCTCTGGGTTTGATCCCCAGCATCCAGCATACCACATTTTTAAAAAAATATAATAATAATTATAATTATATATATATATATTTCCAGCACAGAGTAAGTAGTGTACCCAAAGATGGCTTTTGGAAGCTAGCTTTGCCAAACTCATACATCTTGGACAACCTCTGGTAAATTCTACTGTGACATAATTTACTGAGTTTTTGTTACATGTTTGATGCCCACGATGTGCATTTTATGTAAATAAACAGGTATGTCTATTCTTATAAGTTGTTTCCTAACAATGATAATTTCAAATTCTGAAGTAATGCAACTGTCCGGTCATAAAAAAAAGAATAAAATTCTGTCTTTTGCAGCAACATGGATGAGCCAGGAGAATATGTTCAGCAAAATATGCTGGACAGAGAAAAATGTAACATGCAGGAGCTAATGAAGTCATTCTCAAAGGAGAGTATCAATGG
This sequence comes from Myocastor coypus, assembly GCA_004027025.1. NCBI lineage: Eukaryota > Metazoa > Chordata > Mammalia > Rodentia > Myocastoridae > Myocastor > Myocastor coypus. Next base: position 20,041 of record PVJA010028677.1, on the reverse strand, counting down.
CCACCATACACTAGAAGGCCTGAAAAGGGTGCAAAAAGGTTGTTGACATGGATAAAAACAAAAGGATTAAGTCCTAGTGCTCCTTTGGAAAATAGGGTGATAGTAGTTAGTAATACTCATTATATATTCCAAATAAGTAGAAGAGGATTTTGAAGACTTCTAACACATAGAAATGATAACTATTTCTTGTTTAGGGTTCTGTATATGCGAGGCCAACTTCCCAGTCCAAGAAATGACAAATACTTGAAGTGGGCATTTACACTGGTCATGGTGTGCTGCACACTAGGGTGCAAAATCATGCTGTTCCCATGAATATGTCGAACTGTGTCAATTCAAACTTTTAAAAAATCATTGAAAAATAACTCAACATAACGAGTCACTTTCAGCACACAAATTCTGAAATTTTCTAAAATAAAGCTCTCAGATATAACATGATGTCTTATTACTTATAATCAATTCTTAGCTTTTTCAATTCTTAAGAGTTCCTAACTTCAGCATTATTCAACAGAAGAATGTTGCCATTAATATACACTCCACTGAAAAATACATCCAAAACTACTAGGTTGAAAATACAAGTATCTACATTTTCTAACTTTAGTCTTTAGGTGGGAGTTAATTTTAAAAGCTTTAAAAATGTTACACCAGAAAAAAATAAATCCTATAAGTACTGTACAGGTAAGAAAGAACTTGTGATATGACAAAAATAATCACATTTATCTTGGAAATTAGGAATTCAACACAGGGATTGAGAAGTATTTTTCAAGGGAAAAATCATCTCTACTGAAATGCCTTGGGTAATACAAAGATAAAAAACTTTCTCATATAGTTTTATAGATTTCATACTTCATAATGATAACAGAATGTCTCCAGTGTATTTATTTTGCCCAAATCATCTGGCATTAAAGCAATGATTTACAGTTGTTTGCTAAGGTAAATTAACTCTACTGTGTTCAAGCAATCCTAACACTTCAGACTATCAAGGATGCTACCTCTAGTACTAGAATTACAGGCAACTATCACTACCCCCAGTGTTTGTTTTTATTTAAAAAGAAGAAAAATTGGTCATACTACACTGTTTGAACCATGCAAGCACTAGGGTATGACTGTGCCACCTCATGTGCAGCACTGGTTGACGCCAGCCAGTCTAGGTAGACTCCCCTACAGAGTATTTCAGCTTTACAGTAAGACCAGGGACACTTTGGAATCTAGCACATAACTGAAACTAATTTGATTTAGTTAACATTCTTCTCACTCAAAAGTTCTATCAACTACATTAGAATATTGTAGTTCTCAGAACCAGAACTGGTTCATCTATGGAACTTCTTTACCAAACCACCGCAGGTCAGAAGGCACACAAAGTCTGGCCTAGGTCATGTTCTGAAAGCATCGTAAAAGGAAAAGAATCATCTCTTGCCCCCTCAGTAGAGCGCCTCTCTTTTTAAATGGCCCTCCAGCGGTTGGTAGGCAAGGTGTCTGTGTGCAGCAGCCCTCCCAGGACTGGGTGGTCTCTGCAGCAGGCAGTGCTCACTCCCTCTACCTCTGGCTGCAGCCAGTTCCTGCAGCTGGACCTAGGATGGCCCCCAGACTGCACTCGCACATTTCTTCATTTCTCACTTGAGTGCCCTTCTTTAGTTCCTTTTCAACTGCCCACTTTATATTGGCTTCATTACACCACCGCTCCATTTGTAATGTAAATTGGGAAACTCGGGGAAGTTTTTCTTTTGGCCTTGTCTACGGAAGAATACCGAGAGGTATTCAAAACGTATTAACACAAATCAATGGCACCAATAAAAGCAAAATCTCCTTAGCAACATAATCTTGATTGCAAAAGGAGAACTGAGAGCATTTAGCAGAACAGTGGCCCACATGGAATACGCATTTGTCTGGAAGAATCCAGCACAAAGCCGAAAAGAGAGATTTTTTAAAAATCCAAAATTAACTCACAGGAACAGTTACTCTTTTTTTCAAAAGTACACAATTGGCTACATTAAATCTATCGTGTGCTTTTGGCTCAGCAACATTGTATCACACCACTTTGCAAACTGAAATTACAACACCCTGCATGCTTCACATGAGTTACAGGGTGTTTTTTTGTTTGTTTTGTTTTTTTTTTGAGTTTTTTTCCCTTGGTTGATTTCTTTAGCAAAGCAAACAAAAAGTTTCAAGAAATATTCATCTCATACACAATGCAAAGAAAATGGAATGATTACCTAACAATATATAAGACTGTAGGTACAAAAGGTTGGGCTGTTAGGCTTTCTGCAGTGGATTTTAAGATACTACCATAAGCAGTTGGGCATTTGCAATGAGAGATACCATTTGTTAAAAAAGAAATTTAACACACATCTGAGGATATTCATATTTTGTCAGAATGAAAAACTTCATGAAGGAGTGTAAACTCATTAAATAAAGATTCTTTTTAAAAACAATATTGACATGACTTGAGAAAATATAAAAAATTAATCCTCAAAACCCTTTAGTTTATAAACATCTTATGTAGATAGAATTAACAGGTGGTGGAGGCAAAAACATCCTTAGTGCCTACTGAAGAGATGTGTTAGTGACCTGAGTCATGTTTTAGAATGTATCCAAGTGTAGTTATGCACATGTGCAATTATCTTTTTTTTTTTTTTTGTCTTTTTGAGACAGGGTCTCGCTATGCAGTTGAGGCTGGCCTTGAACTCACTTTTGTAGCCCAGGCTGGTCTTGAACTCGCACCAATCCTCCTGCCTCAGCCTCCCGAGTGCTGGGATTACAGGCGTGAGCCACCACGCCCGGCGCAATTATCTTTTTCATGTAATACAGAGCTGTTTTATAAAAGTTTACATTTGACTCTGGGTCAAAGAAACTGAAGTTTGTGTGAGAAAGTAATTTGATAAAATATATTAAATATATATATATTTAAAGTAGTGATTACGTGCCGGGCGTGGTGGCGCACGCCTGTAATCCCAGCACTTGGGAGGCTGAGGCAGGAGGATCGGTGTGAGTTCAAGACCAGCCTGGGTTACAAAAGTAAGCTCAAGGCCAGCCTGAACTGCATACTGAGACCCTGTCTCAAAAAGACAAAAAAAAAAAAAAAAACAATAAAGTAGTGATTAGAATTTTATCTGCTTCCACCTAGAACCCTAATAATCTTATGTAAATGCTGCTTTTAAAAAAAAATGTAGGGATAACTAAAAGAAATCTCGGGAAAAAGAAAGGGCTACTGTGTAAACTTAATCTTTTCTCCCTCATGTGGTATGGAAATGAACCCAGATCTCCACGCCTGCTAAATCCCATCCTTTCCCTACTTTTTCCCCAAACATGGGGCTATGAACACATAAAATGTTCTTTAAATTCAGTGTATACAGTTCCTAAAGTAATAACTGTATCAGTCTTAAGTATTTGTCTGATATATCTGTATAAGTCATGCTTCTGAAGGTGTTTATGTATACTCAAATTCAGTCATTTCAACAGACATTAACTTGTCAATTTCTTTTAGTATGATGGGATCTGTAAGTTTGAGCCTCAGTTTTTCTTTATACAGGGGAAGAATCTAGACAATGAGAAGCTGTAACCCCAGTTCATGTGCCTGCCTTTCTTTTTTTTAAGTTAACTTTGAGACAGATCTTGCAAAGTTACCCAGGCTGGCCTCAAATCCCCAGTAGACAGGATTACAAGCATGTACCACAGAGCCTAGTCAGCCTCAATTTTACAACTGCATGTAAAATGGCTTAGGACTTCACTTAACATGGTACATTAATTAACAGAGAGGTTTTAAATATTTCCCATATTAGGAAATTTCCCCAGATTTTCTCATATTAGGTCTCCATTTATTCATTAGAAAATTCCTGTCAATGGAACCTGAATTTTATAAACTAAATGCACTGTAACCAACAAGAGCCCAAAAGTGAAGCCCCCCCTCCCCCAAGTCTATCTTACCTCTAATTTTTCTCTGTATTTCAACAGATTTTTACTTAACAAAATAATCCATTTTAACTAGACCATGTTTGGCAATAATTTTAATTTGTGAATAATGAAAGCAAAAATATTTTAAATTCTACTTTGTATTTTAGCAAAGTTATTTTCATTTTATTTTTAATGCTACTAGACTCGCTTGACTGTTAGAATTACATGAAAAGCACAGCTAAAAGGGACCTCTTCTTGGTTCTGTATAGTCAATTACTTTCTCAAAATTGACTAGATTTGAAAAGTATTCTGCACACTATACAAATTCCTTTTTCTTCTTTTGTTTGTTTGTTTTGTTTTGTTTTGCAGTACTGGGGATTGAACTCAGGACCCTGCAGGGTCTCACTACACAGATCTGACTCAGTGATTCTGCTTTCAGCATAAGGGCTGGGATTACAGGTGTAAATCCTTTTCCCTTCCCTTCTGTAAGCACTGGAAGTTCACGATGCAGCGATTTCTCTTAGCCAGCAGATTTCAGTATCTTGTGTTCCAGTGCTGTATACCTTGCTTCTAACACCTGCCAACACTATGTCTTACAACAGCTTCAGAGGGCACCAAGCTAATAGATTCAACAAGTGTAAAAAAAAACAAAATATAAAAAGGGCTTCGATAATGTCAGGCAAAAGGGCCTGAGTTCAATCCCCAGTTCTGAAAAAAAAAAAAAAAAAAGTTTCAGTAGTTTATTTGCCAAAAATTAAGAATGCTCTGTGTAGTCAGCTTATTGATGTATTTCTGTTAAAAAATTTGGGGAACAAATACTGTCTACTTTTCATAAAGTTTTACACATATGAACACTGTATATTTATGAAGTAGAAGGAATGTCAAAAAGGGGAAGATGTAATTTTGGTCAAGTATTTCAGATTTATATTTTAAAGTGTTTTACTGGAAAGCAACTTTTCAGCTATGTGTGGTGGCACATGTCTATGATCCTAGTACTCAGGAATTCAGAGCCAGCCTGAACTACAAAGACCTATCTCAAAACAACCAAAATAGGGGCTGGGGACAGAGCTTAGGGGCACAAGTGCCTACCTGGCAAGTACAAGGTCCTGAGTTTGAGCCCTGGTTCTGGAGAAAAAAAACCTCCAAATAATAAAGGAGCATTTCTTGAGCACTATATTTAATGTTTAAACTCACAAGGCCATTATATTTAGAGTTCCCTATCTCTTTAATTTAAATGTAAAATCTGATCATAATGCAGGTTTGTGCTGACACTGAAAATAATTCAAGAAGCTTGACCATTACTATTAAACATCTAGGTGCTTAGTTTTATACAGGATTGAATAAATAACAGGAAAATGTATTAGAAACATTGTTTCAGATTCTCGCCATGAAGTAGCCATAGCATCTTCCTATTTTGAAACTGAAGATCAAATCAAATAGGCCAAGTAAATTTGATGGTAGTACAGCACATCAGAAGTGAATGCCCAATCAGTATCAGCACCCCATCTTCTTTTCAGCATTACCAAGTTAAAATGATACAACATTCTGTTGGCCCATATGCCACTTGTGGAAAAAAACACTGATCCCTATTAGAGAAACAAGCATGCAGAATTATGGTTAATATGAACATGATTTAGGCTCCCCTTACACCACTACCTAAAAATCTTGTACATGTGCAGATGAGGTAACTCAAGATTTATAGATATCCTTCAAATTTCAACTTCTATAAAAGCTATGTTCCAAAACCAACAAAATTGGCTTTATATGTAAAAAATCAGAAACTTGATTTTTCAAAGGGTTAGATGTTTAAAATAAACTACTGTGAGGTAATAGTTTGGTATAGGATTGGTTTATTCCATCCTCCCCAAAAGTAAGATGCATACCAGATTCCTTCAAAAATGGTGTATCTTACTAGTTTTCTGGAAAGTCTACAAGATAAAATCCACTAAGAAGAAAAATATCAACAGTACACCTCACTGATTAAGCAATACCCTTTGTAAATGCAAGTACCACACTTGCAGAGCTGAGGGTATCAGCCATCATCACTTAGTATGACTCACTTTCACTGACCTTCTAAATACAGAGCTGAACTGCAGAACATGGGGAAGGCTGGCCAGATAGCTCAGTGGTCTAAAGCGCCTGCTTAGGCAAGCTGAGGCAACCGCAGGGACCATGGATCGATCCCTGGCACTACAAGATGTGCCAGCCCCACCCCCAGGGTGGGCTGAGCCAGCCATAATACAAATATATAAAGTCTAAAAAAAAATAATAATAAAGCTTTAAGAAATAAAAATTTTTTTTAAAAAATGATTATCACGGGGAGGTGTGAGGAAGAAGATACAAAGGCAATAGAACTATGCTTAGGTCTGGCTGAAGACTGGGCTATCAAAAAGCCAAAGTCAGATCCATGACAGGAAGATGGAACAGGACTACATGTTGGAACTCAAAGGCAGTTTTAAACACACTGCATTTAGTACCACTGACTCACTGCAAGTATTCACAACAAAACATCTGTCATATACCTGATGGGTGCATCTCTGAAGTTAGACACCAAGATCGCTGAAAAGGGCCAGCCAACTAGCTCAGCAGATTAAAGCACCTGCAAGCAGATGTAGGGGCCAGGGATTTAATCCCCCAGTCTGCTGAGCTGGTCCTGCCCCAGGGGTATACTGAGACAGCAAATGAGACTGGGCGTGTGGCATGCACCTGTGAGCCCAGCTCTCGGGAGGCTGTAAACAGAGATCACCTGTAGACCCTTCCCTAAAACACAAAACAAAACAAAACCAAGATCATTGAAAAAGACATGTTAATAAAAGTAGTTAAATTAGAACTCATGCAACTGAGGCCCAACTATACATTTTTAATGTAATTTTACAACAAGCAACTAAAATGGAATGTTGCCAATGTGTTCTACTGCTGACCTATGCTTAGTAATATAAAGAAAAAACCCCAGAAACTCTATATGAATAATACTCAAAATACAACCCTGAGGAAATTGTGGCTCTTCCTGATTTAAAATTATTCAGTAAGGGGCCAGGAAGATAGTTCTGTGGCACAAGTGCCTGCCTGGCATGTGCAAGGTTGTAAGTTTGAATCCTGGTCCCACAAAAAAATAAATAAATAAAACTATTCAATAACAAGACAGTTTTTTCCTAGTAAGGAAATTATTTTACTAATATTTAAGGTTTTGTGGATTTTAAACAATTATACATTCCTATTTTAAATGACTAATATCTATACATTAGACAGTCTCAATAAAGCATTTGATGATCATTTTACTTTTTTTTAAACTTTTTTTTTCTTGTTTGACTTTTTGTTTGTTTGTTTATTTATTTTTATGGCCGGCTCAGCCTGCCCTGAGGGCAGGGTTGGCACAGCATGTGGTGCTGGGGATCTAACTGCAGTCCCTGCAGCCGCCCAAGCTTTCCTAAAGCAGGCGCTTTAGACCACTGAGGAATCCTGCCGGGCCCTGATGATCATTTTAGATAGGTAAGCAACTACCCTGAGAGCAACGGGTAATCTCTGTCTGAGAAGCCAAATGATTCACATCAGTTGTACTAAAGGTGTTTGGTTTTTTAGAGTATCTATTTCAATCCAGGCATATAAAGTCATGGATTTGGAGGGTACTGCCAAGTCCACTGCTTGAGAAAAGAATGTTTCCAAATAGGAACAGTGACTGCCTGAAAAACTCTGGTAATGTATAAAAAGAGATCAGAAGCTATTCACTTAGCCTATCTCCATTTTCTGCCAATCATCTTTTCTTGATCAGTTTAAAAGGCACCTATGATCATGGCCTGCACTATAGAATATGCTCAGAACAATCATGTTTAAATATTTCCTTGCACTGATACTCGGATAACATGGGATTCTCTGACACTTCTAATTTTCAGTAACATAAGCATTTCAATTCATAATTCAAGGCAGGATGAACACAGTAGCGGCTACTGATAAAAACTTAAGCATGAAATTCTAACTGTAGTAGGTATAACTGGCTTATGTAATGCCACAGGTTAAATAGTCAAGAGTTCCTTTCTACAGATACACTGGTAGTGTGAGTGCAACTGACATATCTCTCAAAATTAGAAAAGCTTTACAACTCCTGTACTAATACCAACTATGAAAAATATGTCAAAATATTATTAAAGGAATGTATTAATTTTGGAAATTACCACCAGCTTGCAGGAAAGATTATGTCCAATTAGTCATTGCAAATCTGATTAGGATTACAGACTTATACAACTTTATACAGAAACACTGTGTTGCAGTCTACACACGCATTACAGTTTTCTGCTCTCTTTGAATCCTGAGACAGATCTACTTACATATCAAGATACAGTACTTTTCAGGAGTTTCTGAATAAGCATTACTTTTAATTGTACTACTTTAGGCTGGGCATGGTGGTACACACCTATAATGCAGCACTTGGGAGGCTGAAGTAGGATTACTAGAATTCAAGGCCAACCTAGGCTACATAGTGAGATAAGGTGGTAAGACAAACACTGACATAGCTAAATAAAACGGAGGTATTTAAATTCTTTGAACTGGGGGCCCAGCGGGATGGCTCAGTGGTCTAAAGCGCCTGCTTGGGAAAGCTTGGGCGGCTTCAGGGACCGCGGTTCGATCCCCGGCACCACATGCTGCGCCAGCCCTACCGTCAGGGCGCGGGCTGAGCCAGCCATAAAAATGAGTGAATAAGCAAATAAAGGTTATGAAACAAGAAAAACATAAATTTAAAAAAAAAAATAAATAAATAAATAAATTCTTTGAACTTTGAGTTCTCCAAAGAAAGTGTTCTACTAATTCAAGTTAACTGGGGGGGTGGGCGGGGTAATGAAATGAAGATAGTTCCTAATGTCTGATAGATGACATTGGGATATAGGACATATGATAATAGTACTTAACTATTCAAACTTATATAGAAGTATAGTACTTTGGAGAAGTACAAAGAAATATTTTTTTAAAAAAGTACATTTACATGAACTAATATGAAACTGTTATTTAAAAGATTTTATACAAGGAAAGAAGATATTGTATAGTGGTACCAATTCTTAATACAAATTATTAAGTAGTTTATATAATTTCAAAAGTTATTCACATTATTGCTTGATACCACAGTTGCATGGGAACAAGTTCTTGACACATGTTAAAACTTGTATAACTGCAGGTTTATAAAAACAAAAATGCACAGAGATCATTCAAAAATTAAAAGTTTAAAAATTCATGGAGATATGTACAAGCAAAAGGAGAAAAAATATGTATGTGTACATGTATAAGTATGCATGTATACATTTAAAAGCCATGAGCTAATCTGACTCAAATTCATATGTTACTCTCAAAGAAGTATATACATATACATAAACAAACAAAGTGAATGGGTGAATAAACACAGTAATAAATATGTTCTAGGTATCAATGGGCTACTGAATACCAGCTTACTTTGAATGCTAGAACTTTTATTTTTTTACAAAACCATTTAGAAACATTCATCTATAACTGTGTTAGATTGAGAGAGATATTTTTCTTTTTTTCTTTTGGGAGAGATATTTTTCTTAGAAATTTTTAGAAGAAGTTCCTTCTATACTTCAATTGATTTGATGAACAATAAAAATAACTCAAGTAAGGCCATTATTAATATCAACTTGATAAAAAATATAGATTGTAACACCACTATATTTTGTGATCCTGAGCTCTAGTAACCATTAGATGCATGCATACCATTCACTGACTTAACTAGTCTAACAAAAATAATCCTGCCTTACTACCTTGGAAGGTAGAAATATTTTTAAATTTTTTGATGGGTCTTTATAATGTTAACAGATGTATCTGCGATAAATAAAGCATTAAGAATTGTATGAGAAGGGGCACATTGGGTTCCAAAAGGCTACTAAAGAAAAATTACTATTTTAAAATAATTATTAAAGAGAAGAAAAACAATAGAGTGTTTGCTAGGATAGATAAGTAGAGCCTTACAAAGGTGTTTTTCTATGGTAAGTAATTTATAAATAAAGGACTGCATGAACCTTGGTGATAAAATAAAAAAGGCTGTTCACTTTTTATGCTAAGTTCAAATGTATTTTTTTGAGAATACAAAAAGAGTAATTCTTGAATATCAGAATACATAACAGAGAAGAGCACAATAACTTAAGTATTAAACATTTGTATGAAATAACTTGCAAAGTTTGACAAATATGCACACATAGAACATGCACTTATTTAAAAAAACAAAACACCACATGATTCTGTAGAACCAATGTTATGTCACCACCAGGAGAGCACCAAGCAAGGCACCATTGGAAAGACAACATACTTGGAAAGTCTCTATAAATAAGTAAATGCTAATCTGGTCGAAAAATCGGTGTCTTTGGTAAAAATTCTATGAGGATGACCTGCAAAGGGAAAAGAAAACAATTTTAAAAATTTAAATAAGTTTTTAATCTTAGAACTTTAGTTATACTGTATCATACATAGCTTTTTTAAAAAAATCCATCACATATCATAATTACAAATTTGCATACCTAAACCAGACCTTTACCTGATAATCCCAAATTTTATCACTGAGAATTTTCTTTTTAAATTTCTGGACTTTAACCAAACACATAAAATTCCTCAGCTCTAGGAAGTAAATGACAGGTAAAACAATCAAAGTTTGAGAAGATAATAGATGGGTACCACAGATAATGCCCCAGCCATGCACTCATGTATGAGAAAACTTAAATGCATAAAGGTGTCTCATACTAAAGGAGTCTACCTAATCCTGACAATTTATGAGACAAGTATTATCATCTTCATTTTACTGATAAGAATATTAATGATAGCGCCGGGCGTGGTGGCACACGCCTGTAATCCCAGCACTCGGGAGGCTGAGGCAGGAGGATTGGTGCGAGTTCGAGACCAGCCTGGGCTACAAAAGTGAGCTCAGGACCAGCCTCAACTGCATAGCGAGACCCTGTCTCAAAAAGACAAAAAAAAAAAGAATATTAATGATCTTACACTTGTGACCTTACAGATTTCAGAGTCTGTATTTAAATAAATGACTTTCTGCCAAAGCTTTGCCTGGAATGAACGCTTACTTCTCTTCACCCTTCATTCCTGTCAACCCTCTTCCAAGGGCAATGAATTCTACAGAGCCTCTCATTTTGCCATACCAGGACATATAATCTCTACATAGAGGTCACTAATCTCTTTTTTGAAGTCCTGCTGAAAATATCAAAATTAATTAAACTTTGTTTCAAAGGAACTTTCAACAGGAAACTAAAGAAAAATAAAAAACTCACAGTAACACAGAAATACACAAGTTTAGCAAAGCTATTCCAAACTTGATTTGTTCTAAACTATAAATAACTCTTTCCTCTGCTCCAACTCTGTTTAGAATAGATGCTGGTCAAAGAATTATTTGAAGATGGAGGTGGTGGAGGTGGTAATACCACAAGTTAGGCAGCTGAGGCAGGAAGATGTTTCAAAACCAGCCTGGGCTACATAGTGAGTTCAAGTTCTGAGCTATCTAATGAGACTCTATCTTAAATATAACACAACAAATGAGCAAACCAGTAACAAAAATTATTTGATTTGGACAATTTCCAACTTTGGCAAATTTCTCTTTTTTTTTCAGACACCATTTCTTAACTTGATCTCAAGATTTAAACAAATCTAAAAGTTACCTGTCTCAGCCAGAAACCTTCATTTCTACTCTTGATTTCTGTAACTTTTTATCTGCCTCAATAGATAAATTATCTCAACAAAAATATTTCAGCTCTATTCCAGTTATCTTGTACTAAACTCTACATGTTACCTTTACCACTCTCCTCACCTATGATTTGCCCATAAGATATTTACTAACTCCCTGTTAAAAATACTTTCTCCTACATGGTTTCTTCATTTGAGCTAGATTTTCCTGTTTCTCAGGTTCCTTACCTGTAAAACAGGGGAAATGGATTAGATGACAAGATTTTCTAGACCTCTAAAACATGATGATTATTTATATTACTTGTAAGTTAATATTCCATAAATGGGGCCCGGCGGGATGGCTCAGTGGTCCAAAGCGCCTACTTGGGAAAGCTTAGGCGGCTGCATGGGCCACGGTTCGATTCCCCGGCACCACATGCTGTGCCAGCCCTGCCCTCGGGGCGGGCTGAGCCGGCCATAAAAATAAATAAACAAATATTCCATAAATGCTTGTATATTTCAAACCTGTCCTCAACCTACTGGTCCTAAGAATTTCAGTCCCTGACAATGAGTGGGAATCATATTTTACAGTATATTCTACCTAATTTAAAATAAAGGCACACTTGCAAGTCTGAGGCAGGAGGATCGGTACGACTTCGAGACCAGCCTGGGCTACAAAAGTGAGCTCAAGACCAGCCTGAACTACATAGTGAGACCCTGTCTCAAAAAGGCAAAAAATAAATAAATAAATAAATAAATAAAATAAAGGCTAGTTTTTTTTTCTATATTTGACCTGTTATTCTTTTTCTTCATCAATACTAGAAACTGAACCTAAGCTCTCATGCATAATAAGGAGGTGCTCTACCATGGCTATCTTACTTTTAAAAAAAAGACTACCTCATTAAGTTGCCCAGGCTGACCTCAAATTGGAATCCTGTTTTGGCCTTTGGAATAGCTAGGTTTATAGACATATTCTAGTATTAAGGATCACTCTATAAGCTCTTTTTCTTCACAAGTTATAGCAACTGGCTACTGCCTTGTTTCTTCTGTATTTTACCTCTCTAGCTTATCTGAATAAATCAAGTTAATATTTTTCTACATTATGTCCAGTATTCAAAACATGATCAATAAAAATTACTTTTCTTTAACCAACACAATATTTCTGCAAATTACAGAACAGTCAAGGGCAAAGCAAGATGCATGGTAAGAAGGCTCAAATAGATTAAGATGACTCTTGTTACTAAACATATGCTATTTTAAGTTTTAAAGATTATTTTTAGGGAATTTTTAAGGTTATTACTTCTACTTTCAAGTACCACAAATACACACTAACACAATCTCTAAGTTTTTATCATGTCAGAATACTTTTTGTTTTACTTCTCTTCTGGAGATCTTTTTATGGTGATGTGAAAAAATAACAATGGCTTTGGAAGTGCTTAATTACATAAAAATTCAAGACAAAGAAACTTTTATAAACTAAGCATCTTCAGAATATTTTAGAAGGTTATTACATTATTTTTAGGCAACAAAAGGTCATAAAAATAGTATTTTTATGAATGAATGACATTTGTATAGCTCTACTTGCAAATCACAGCATCAGGAATAGCTTCCATTTTTGTAGTAGTTAAGACTGAATCCAGAATCATGTACATGCTAGGCAAGTCTCCATTGTTTTTCTTTCCAAAGGTTTGAAACTTCCAAAAATAAGTAAAGCCTCATTTTTAGGTTTAATATTTAGGTTAAAATGCAGCAAATGATTTTTCAAAAGAACTTTTAAGTCTATTTATTCCTCTCTCCAAAACACATATATAAGCCTCCAATGATCAAAATGTAAGACTGATATTTTCAGTTTCACATATTTCAGCATGTTTTTCTGAAAATATGTTACTCGGATGTGCTTTTTTAATAATTATGAAGCCTTACTCAATGCATTTATCATCACAAATTAACCTTTGATATAATAAAGTTAAAATCTACATTATTCAGTTCATTCAATAGAGCTAGTTTATAAGGAAACACTTAAAAAAATACCTTTTAGGTTCAAAGCTAAAAATGACATTTGACTGCATGATAATAAAAGAATCTTAAAATGCTAATGGAGAAAAATGATTTTATGATAATTTCCAACTATTTAAACACTTTTCAAGAACCTTCTAAGCACACACATAGCATCTGTGGTGGTTATGCTGTTTGAAAGAATAGACAAAGTACATCAAAAATACAACAGGTACTTCACAAAAGCTCTGTTTTAAATTTTCAATTAATTCTTCCTGAACTTTTTTATTTAATGTAATAACCTTTCTGCATTTAAAATTAAATATTCAGGTTCAAGGAGAATAAATAAAAATTCATAATTTTCTACACTATCCCCAACTTCTCAAAAGGAGGTTAAATTGTTCAAGTAAATTAGAGAATCTGTAAATTTGTTTTATAGTTGATGGTCTACACATGTAAAATTAAATATAAACCCCAACAGTCAGTGTGTCCTCTTCTGCTTAAGATAATTTTTACAAAGCTATATTCTAATAATACTTCAAAAAATTTTCTAAAGGCCACTAAGGTATACAGGCAGTTAAAGTTTACGAAGGCTAAAGGTTTCTTAAGCTTCAGTGGCTTGGCTGAAAGGTTTTCTTCCATACTTGGAAACTTGATTAGCATTATATAAAAAAGCCATATCTGACTTGCTGCGTAACCAAAGTTGTGGTTATTCTTTATACAGCATCTAAAATTTCACACTCCATCAACACATGTTCAGGCTATTTTATCTTGGCAATTAATTTATTATTTTTCAGAACACAGTGAAGCCTTGTTTTCAAGTCATTCATAACTTTATAAATCAGTCTTGCACATGAAACCATGCATCTGTGAACCGTAGAAAATCCTTGCACTCAGGAGATTAAGCTCCTGACACCTTTGCTGATTAATAATCATGGAAAGAATAAGATCAGAAGCAAAATAAATGATCATTTAATAGAGAAACTCACAAAACAGCCCTTTAACTTACATATTCCATCATGTTATTCGTTTCACATTTCCTTTTGCTCAGTCTCCAGTGCAAGCACAGCTAGATAAGTAGGAGAGTAAAAGAAGAAAAATGAGCTCTATTTCACTGCAGCACACAGACTAACCCATTTGTCCACCTTTCATATTTTTAGTTCAACAAAAGCATCTGTTTCCATACTGTGCAATTCAGACCCCAACAGTACGAAACTGCTCCCTGTGGTACTCACCTTGTGGTATAACCTATTGTTTTCCCATTCTAATAACTTCTCAATCGATCTTCGTGTCTGGAAGACAAATGAGGAAAAAGTTTACTCTTGACTGGCTTTAGAGAAACTGTTTTGCAGCTGTTGTTGTGTGAAAAGGGGAGAAGTATAAGACAGTGACTAAGTATAGGTTGATCTGTGTGCTTCAATGTTCTAGCACTAAATGGTAACCTGAATGGAAACAGTACTCTTTTTAAGCAAATAGGCTTTGTTTTTAAACACACGCACTTTTTCAAAATTGTTTCCAACTTTCTACTTCTGATTTAAGACTATTAAAGTACTTTATTAATGACTAATGTCACTTTTCAAGTGATATAAATTAAAATCCTTATTTTTAAAATAATTTTTGCAACGTTTAGTAAATGAAAGTTCCTTCAGATATACTTTATTTTAAAACAAAAAGTGCCTTAAATATTAGTTTAAAAATGCTAACTCCTTTTAGAGTAAATTCAGAAATGAGAGTTAATTAAAAATTCAAAAATCAAAATAATTTTAAGACTTAAGTACTGCCCATATTGGAAAACCAGTAGACAGATTTCTTAAATAGTCAAAATTTTATTTAAATTAACACAAAAAGTGGTATCTGATAGAAAAAAAACAAATTCTTAATCCAATAGCACTATCTTAGGAATCACTGAGAAATTTGCTTCACTTAATTATTGCAGTGTATACTATGCAGCATGAAATGTTTTTTGCTTGGGAGGATGAATAAAGGAGAGGATAATTCATGGTGCCAGGTGTTAGGATGAGATGGACAGAGCTGCAGGTGCAGAAGTGACAGTGTTGCTACAGGATCAACTGCAACTTGGTGCAGCTGCAGCTTTCTTGAGAGGGCATATAAAAGCATCTATTGCTATTAATTTGGTACCACTGTATTAATCAAATATGAAAATTTACATGCCAATCAAGGAGGAGCCATATAAAAATTGCTAGGATCAAGTGGGTTTTGAGGCTTAAATGTTACATAATAAGATATTAATGTTTATTTAAAGTATCACTGTAATGCAGTTCTACTATTACCTTTCAGCATGCTGAACATATTAAAGATACACCAACGGCACCTACATACCAATTATAATTCACAACTATCAATGAATTACTACTACTGCTTTACATTTTCCAAACTTATACCACAAAATGAGAAAATCAACTACCTCTGAGGATAATACGCCAATGACTAGTTTATTACATTACTATTTCTGAAGTCTTTTTGGCAAGAATTTTAAAGAAAAAAAGTGCCCTTGTTAACAATAATCAGCAGACCTCACTTGTTTCTTTGTAAAGATAGCCTTTTAGAGGGAGCTCTCCTTTTAAATGAAAATAGGGCAGCAGTTATGGTCACACTTTTTGTTAATTTAGTTGCCAGTCAGCCCCAAATCAAAAGAAAATAAGGCTGCAGAGTGTAATTAACATTCAGTTCAGTCGTTTTGTCCCTTGTCTAGCCCCCAAGCTTTGTTAAAATTGCCATCTGAATGCTGAAGGCTGTAGGGAAATCGATTTGATTCTAATCGCACCATGAAAAGAACATGATCTAACTGCTTTCAGCCCTCCGTAAATCTGTACTAGGTCTTTAGCACAATGCAACTTCCAATTTAAAAAGCACTGAATGTCTCGTCAATGACTTTGTGAAGAAAAAAGAACAAGGAGCAGACATAAAAATTCCAATAGTTGTTTAAGCATTAAAGTTCATTTGCATCACAGCGAACCTGAAAAGGGCTGACCTCTCAAACCGCCTCTCAGGTCTATGAAGTTGTAGCCTTGACAAGCTCACATTGACAGAGCTCATTGACTCTGAAAGGCTACTCTATCAATGGTGAAAAATAGCAATAGGTTCTACTATGAGCAGGCATCTGCCTGCCCACCCGCTGCTAAACCAATGGTAAAACTGATTCAAAACCTGAATCTACCTTGTAATCTTCCTTTCTAGGGCCTTTTAATAATAGATTAAGATTACTATACAATTTGAGGTTTTACTTTTACTGATAGTTTAAAAGGGGTAAGGAGGATGAAAGAACTAGGGTGGGGAGAGCAAGCTTTTTAAGTTCATTGTTTCACATTA
The DNA here is from genome assembly GCA_004027025.1 of Myocastor coypus. Classification (NCBI taxonomy): domain Eukaryota; kingdom Metazoa; phylum Chordata; class Mammalia; order Rodentia; family Myocastoridae; genus Myocastor; species Myocastor coypus. The sequence goes on along the minus strand of PVJA010028677.1, from coordinate 3,166 downwards.
CTATATAAAAAGAAGATCCAAAAGCTTAATGCTATATTTTACAAATGTTTATTACTGGAGGGAAAAAATGTTACCACTATCATTCCATCCGAAATTTAAACCCATAATATATTTTAATGAGAATGGATCTCAGTATGATACATATGAGCACAAATATATATGCAATCAATTTAAAAGTATTTAACCAATCAATACCAGTACTTCAATAAAAGATAATTATGAAGTGTGAGTCCTAAATTTCAAAGTGCTTAAGAAGGAATTCTAAGTTTATTCTTTGCCTCTAAGAGTTTAATGATAGGTTTGCTATAATACTTGCATCATAGAATATTTAAGAATTTTACACCAAACAAACTCTGTTCTACCATTTCTGCATAAGCACCTAAGTACACAATACTTCTACAACCTGAGAAAGTATGTTAAAGTTTTGAATTGGCATCATTTAATTCTTCCTATGAGACATCTTTCCTGCTTGACAAGTGAAAAAAAAAAAAAAAAAAACTTGCACGTGCAGCTTAATTAATCACTGTACTTGACATCTCAATGATTTACAGTGGGGAGCAGGTGAGAACACACAAAACCAAAAAAGGAACCCTTGAACTGAGTGGAACATTTCTAGCACACCAAGGTTACAAGTATATAGATTGTAGCAGTGATTTAAAAAAAAGAGAGAAAAACAATGTACCACAAATTATTTGTTAGTAACAACGAAAGCCCAAATTACAAACTTTTAACAACCAAGAATGTTTAATACTCTGCAATTATTTTTAACAAAATCAAAATACATTTTCAAGATTAAACACAATACCAATTTGGCAGATAGTAAAAAACATGACATTTCTGCATTTATAAAAGCTATTTCAAAGCTTTTAAACCTCAATAAAAAGAAAGCACATTATAATTGCAGGCATCAACAAATAAAGTTAAGAGTTTGTGTCTACAAAGCTGTCAAGGAGCTATTGCTGAAGGAATGTTAAGATAGATTCAACACTGCCAATCTGTAAAAGTGACTTATCAGACAAGCAAATCTATCCATATAAAACCTGTCTTTGAATTTTACATGCATATATTGACCTCTAAATTCAACATAAGTTAAAGAAAATTAGTATCCATTGGGGAAAAAATATGTTGTTTGGGCTCTGTGAAAATGAAATACCAACGAAACATTTTTCTAAGCTAGCTTTTAAAAATATGATATCTTAATTTTCTTAAAAGAATTTAGTCCTTGTGAAAAATATCAGACTGATAGTTATGGGAATTAAAAACTGTCTATTTAACTGAAAGAGCAGGGGAAAGGACAGTGTGGGCTTCAGTACAAGCTTCCCCTCAGTGGGCCTTAATCCTTTTCAGAGCTCACACCCCAGGGGTGTGAGGACAAGTTAGTGGTTCTTTACCAATCAATCCTCAATCTTCATTTGCCTAAGATGATCAGCAAGAAATCTAATTTCATCACAGGTTCTTAATTCAAGAGATCAAGACCACCAACTTATGCTACGTAAGCAGAACAACCTTCCATGAGCTTGAAGGCAGTTGCTAACCTGGTCTAGGAGGGTACAGCTCCAAGCAACTGCACACCCATTCATCTCCCTCAGCAGAAATAACTTTGCAGAAAAGCAGCAACAATAAAATTTCTTCAGAACACTGGTGGTTGTGTATTTCTCACTGGTGAACTAAGTCTAACACAGCAATTTGTCTATCTTAGAGTAAAAAAGTAACAATTCAGGAGCATCATTTCAGCTACTAAAATAGCCATTAAATAGATTTAAACAGAGGAGTAAGTAGAAAAATAAGGATAGACATTTTGGTTTCTTTTGGTTCCTTTGAAGTTTTTGTATAGATGTGGAAATAAGCTAAACAGGAAAATTACAACAAAGGAAAAACATCTAAAACATTTACAAAATGACTAGGTAACAATTAGGTATATTTTCACCCATGATTTCCAAGAAAGAATTCTAATAGTATCATATGAAATATTCACAAAAACTCAATTACTTAGATTAGGATTTTCCCAAAATTCAAATTTCACTTATTATAAAGTATTTCAAAAATTATTCCTGTAGACAAATTATGTGCCATGAGATATAACTAATTCTTTCAGAACTGCAAGGAACCACCCAGAAAATCCTGAATGTATTTTGTCATACTTTGTTATCATAATATTTAATAGGATATATTCATTAGCAATGAATATTTATAATCAACTGCTTGAAAGTCAATTTGAAACCTTCTTAAACATGCAGAACAGTTCAGCTATTTAAACCTACTATTAAAACTTATTTATTTGAATTTATTTATAACACCACAAAGTTAAAGCAATTTTTTATTTTTTTGCGGGACCGAGGTTCAAACTCACGACTTTGCACTTGCCAGGCAGGCACTTGTGCCATGGAGCTATCTCCTCATCCCCACAAAGTAAAAATTTTAATGTTTAATTTCTTATTTGAAACAAATGTGAAGGGCCAGCAGGATAGCTCAGCAGATTAAGTGCCTGTGCAGGCAAGTGCAGGACCAGGTTCCATCTCTGGCACCACATGCTGCTCCAGCCCCACCACTGGGCACACTGAGCCAACGACCCAGTCCAGGCATGGTGGCACCCACCTGTAATCTCAACACTGAGGAGGCTGAAAACAGGGCGATCAATATAAGTCTGAGCTGCGTAGTGAGACCCTGTACCACATACATTTAAAAAAATTTTTTTTAACTTTTAAACTTCTATATTAATAATCCATTAGCTAACCTTTATGTAAAAGGATGCTTTGGCTCTATTTAACTGTTAAATGTTTTCCAAATAAGAATAAATATCTTGGGGCCCAGTGGGATGGCTCAGTGGTCTAAAGCCCCTGCTTGGGAAAGCTTGGGCGGCTTCAGGGACCACGGTTCAATCCCAGCACCACAAGCTGCACCAACCCTGCCCTTGTGGCAGGCTGAGCCAGCCATAAAAACGATTGAATTAACAAACAAAGGTTCTGAAACAAGAAAAAAATAAATAAATAAAATTAAAAATTCTTAAAAAAAAAAAAAGAATAAATATCTTGAGACATATACAATGGAAATTCTCAAAATAAGTGAAACAAAGTTTTGGTTATAAGTTGTCAGAAGACAACTTTATATAATTTAGAATATATATATATATATATATATATATATATATATATATATATATATATAT
>PVJA010028676.1:16887-27508 GCA_004027025.1 Myocastor coypus | reverse complement strand
AGAGAGAGAGAGAGAGAGAGAGAGAGGGAGAGGTACTATATACTGACCCACCCAAGAATATAAAGTATATAAAATAAATATTAATGAACACGAAAAAATCAAATAAGCATTAATACAATTCTAATGGGGGAAACTCACTGCCCCACTGTCACAAAGAGAACAACTAGACAGAAAGTCAGCAACGAAATTTCAGAACGAGGGGCCCAGCGGTATGGCTCAGTGGTCTAAACCACCTGCTTGGGAAAGCTTTGGCGGCTTCAGGGACCTCGGTTCGATCCCCAGCACCACATGCTGTGCCAGCCCTGCCCTCGGGGCGGGCTGAGTCGGCCATTAAAAAAAAAAAAAAAATTCAGAACGAAGCCAAACTTTTGAACAAATGGACTTACTAGATGTCAACAGAGTGTTCCACTGACCAACATCAGAATATACATTTTTTTCTCAGTTGTACATGGGATGTTCTCGAAAATAAACCACATACTAGCTCATAAAACATGTTTAAGTAAATGCAAAGGAAATGAAATAATCCCATGCATATTATCAACCCATACTGCAATGATATTGGAAATAAATTTCATAAGCATGTGGAAATTAAATAATACCCTCCTGAACAACAGATGAAATTCAACAAGAAATTAGACATTTTCTGCAATTACATAATAGTGGAAAAAATTATAGTCTAGCCCATAGAACATACCAGAGTGTATGAGACACAACAAATGCAGTTATCAGAGAGAAATTTGTGGAGGTAAACTCATATATCAGAAAAAGTGAGCTCAAGGGCTGGCAGTACAACTCAGTGGCTTGCTCAATTAAACACAGGGGCTAGGGTTTGATCCCTGGCACTGCATACCTTGCCAGACCTATCACTAGGTGCCCTGAGCCTACAATGGAGTCCAGGCATGGTGGCACATGCCTATAATCCCAGCAGTAAGGAGGCAAGAATCAGGAGGACCACTAGGAGTCAACTGTGTAGTGAGACTCTGCACAAAAAAAAAAAAAAAAAAAAAAGGAAAAAGAGTAGAGTGAGCTCAGACAAAATAAAACAAAAAAGGGGGATATAAATGAAGGATCATTTTGTAGTGAAAATATAGAATAGATATGTAATTACTTTCTCTTAGTTTAATGAGAAGAAAGATTTGTAGTAACAGTGTTTAAACAGTATATCATGTCTGTGACTTGTACTCTGAATGACTACTACAAAGGCAACAATATGCATTGCATTAATTATTATAACTGTCCTACTAACCTGCTTTGAAACTATCTCATTTCTATTTCTTTCTTATTAAAATTAGTAATCAAAAAGAGTGCACTCAACCTAATGTTGAACTTCCAGCTTCTAGAAAAGTGTAGCAAATCAACCCAAATCTCATGTGAGTGAGAAAATTATAAAGATCACTATATAAAGTAACCAATAGACATTAAGAAAACAATACAAACAAGGAATTGAAGAGTAGGTTCTTTAAAAACAAATTAATTTTTCAAATTTTTATTACTTTTTAAAATTTTAAATAGAAAAAGTTTAAAAACAACAATGAAATAATTACCAATGAGGCTAGTGGGAGGGTAGCAATAATCAATACATTGCATATTATTATAGTCACAGCAGTTTTTCAGAGTACAAGATACAGGTATGAAATACTGCACTGAAAATTATTAGCACAAAACATTCCCCTGCATGAACTAAGAGAAACCAGCTGTATAACTATGTTAACTGTCTTTTGTGTATGTATATATTTTTCCTTTACCCTTCCTTCTGTTTCCCTTTTTCCTATCACAGTTTTTCTTTTCCCTTGATCAGTTTCTTCTCTGTTTACAAGATCTATTGTGCTTTTTTTCTTTTTTTTTTTTTTTCAGGACTGGGGTTTGAACTCACGACCTTGCACTTGCCAGGCAGGCACTTGTGCCACGGAGCTATCTTCCCAGCCCTCTATTGTGTATTTTGTACCTTGTTTACTTTTTTAGAATCTCACAGTAGCGAAACAATACAAAGTTTGATCTGGGCTGTGGTGGCGCACTCCTGTAATGACCGCACTTGGGAGGCTGAGACAAGAGGATCAGTGCAAGTTTGAGACCAGACTGGGTTACAAAAGTGAGCTCAAGGCCAGCCTGAACTGCATAGTGAGACTTTGTCTCAAAAAAAAGACAGAAAAAAAAAAAAGTTTGCACAGGCCAATTTGGTTTATTTGGTTTATGGTCTCCAGTTGCATCCATTTAATACCTATAAAATTCTCAAGTTTATCTTCCTTTACGGCTGAGTAGAATTCTAGTATATACAAAAACCTGTATCCTCCTATCCATTCCTTGGTTGATGGGCATTTGAATTATTTCTAAGATATAGCAAGCTGGGCATGGTGGTTCACACTTGTAATCCCAGCGCTCAGGAGGCTGAGGCAGGAGGATTGGTGTGAGTTTGAGACCAGCCTGGGCTACAAAAGTGAGCTCAAGGCCAGACTGAATTGCATAGTGAGACCCTGTCTCAAAAAAAAAAGATTTAACTATTATAAATTGTGGTACTGGGGCCCGGCAGTATGGCTCAGTGTTCTAAAGCACCTGCTCAGGAAAGTTCGGGCGGCTGCAGGGACGGCGGTTCAATCCCCAGCACCACATATTGCACCAGCCCTGCCCTCAGGGCAGGCTGAGCCAGCCATAAAAATAAATAAACGAACAAAAGTTCTGAAACAAGAAAAAAAAAAATTCTTAAAAAAATAAGATAAACTGTGGTACTGTAAAAATGAATGTATATATACCACTATAATATGATGTTTTTTAATTTTTCTGGGAAGACACACAAAAAGAGGAATAGCTGGGTCAAACAAAAGCTCTAATTTTAGGGTTGAAGGAATCACCACTCTATTTCCATAGTGGTTTCACCAGTATACACTCCCACCAATGGTGGAGAAATGATCCATTTTCCTCACAACCACACTAAAATTTGTTATTGGTCATTTTCTTTTTTTTTTTTTTTTTAATTTTTATTTTATTGATTATTTTTTTCTTGTTTCAGAACCTTTGTTTGTTTATTCACTCATTTTTTATGGCCGGCTGAGCCCGCCCCGAGGGCAGGGCTGGCGCAGCATGTGGTGCCAGGTATCGAACCACCGTCCCTGAAGCCACCCAAGCTTCCCCAAGCAGGCGCTTTAGACCACTGAGCCATCTCGCCGGGCCCTATTGGTCATTTTCTTGATGATAGCCATTCTTTTCGCAGTGAGATGGAATCTCAGTGTTGTTTTAATTTGCATCTCTCATTGGTGTTGAACATGTTCTATGCATTTACTTGCTATTTCTATTTCTTCAGTTGAGAAATGTGTATTCATCTCAGATGACCATTTTTTTTAATTTATTTTTTTCTTGTTTCAGAACTTTTGTTTGTTTATTTTTATTTTTATGGCTGGCTCAGCCTGCCCTGAGGGCAGGGCTGGTGCAACATGTGGTTCCGGGGATTGAACCGTGGTCCCTGCAGCCGCCTGCAGGTGCTTTAGACCACTGAGCCATCCTGCTGGCCGCCTCAGATGACCATTTTTTGATTAGGTCTTTGAATTTGGGGGCTCTGACTTTTTTTTGTCTTTTTTGAGATGGAGTCTCACTATGCAGTTCAGGCTGGCCTTGAGTTCACTTTTGTAGCCCAGGCTGCTCTTGAACTCACATAGATCCTCCAGCCTCAGCCTCCCATGTGCTGGGATCACAGGCAGGGGGCCCTGACTTTTAAGGGTCAATAATAGAGTATAATTTCTCCCACTCTATATATTATACTTTCATTTTGTTGGTGGTATCTTTTGTTCTGAAAAAGCTTTGTAATAAGGTGAGACCTCATTGTTTGATCCTTTGTATTTCCCATGTAGTCTGAGTTTTGTTCATGAATTCCCTGTGTACACCTATGTCTTCAAGATTTCTACCCATTTTTCTTTCAGTAGATTTCATATTTTCTGTTTTAATATTTAGATCTTCAATCCACTTTGACTTTAGTTTAGTACATCATGATCAACACGGGTCTAGTTTTAGTCTTTGGCATGTGGAAAGCCAGTTTTTCCAGCATTATTTATTAAAGAGACTAATGTCTTTGCAGTTGTATTTGTATCCTCTTTATATATAAATATATATGTTAATACATATATTAACATATAATTATATATAACATATAACATATAATTATATAACATATATACATATACATATACATATATATATATACATACACACATATATATGCCAGCTCAGCCTGCCCTAGGGGTGGGGCTGGCATAGCATATGGTGCTGGGGATCAAACCGCAGTCTGTGCGATTGCCTAAGCTTGCTAAGCAAGTGCTTTAGACCACTGAGCCATCTCACCAGCCTTGTATCTGTATCTCCTATTCTGTCCCACTGATTGTGACTCTGTGCTTTTGACAATACTATGCATATTTTATAAGGGTAGCTTTATAATATAATTTAAGGTCAGGGATTGTGATGCCCCTAGGCTTGCTTTTGTTGCTCAGAATTTCTTTTGCTATTCTAGGTCTCTTCTGGCCCTATATAAATCTTAGGAATGTTTTCTCTAGTTCTGTAAAATATGCTAATGATATTTTGGTTGGGATTACATTAAATATGTATAGCAGCTTTGGCAGTGGGTCACTTTCACTGTATCGGTTGTTTCTGACCATGAATAAGGGATATCTTTTCATTTTCTGATATCACCTTTTTCTCTTTATTAGAGTACTATAATCTTTGCTGTATAATTTTTTTGCATCCTGTGTTAGATTATTCGTAAATATTTTATATTTTAGATGCTATTCTGAAGGGTGTGCTCCCCCTAATTTCTGTCTGTGAGTTTGTTACTTGTGTACTGAAAAGCTACTGATTCTTTGAGTGTCAATTTTGTATCTAGTTACACTATTGAATCTGGTTATTCAATCTAGAAGTCTTGAGGGACAACTGCTCAGGGCCCCCCCTTCTATCTCTCTCTGATAAAAACTTTCTTTCCCCCCAACAAATATATTCTGCTTGTAAAAAGAATCTTTCAGTGAAGCTTTTGAGGTATTCTGGGTAAAGTATCAGGTCATCTGCAAATAATGACAATTTAACTCTTTCGTCTGCTATCTTTATTCCTATGAATTTACTTTTGGGTTAAATGTGCTTTTTCTATGCAGTATATAGATTGATCTTGTTTTTTTCTTTTCTTTTTTTTTTTTTTTTTTTTTTTTTTTTTTTTTTTTTTTTTTTTTTTTTTTTTTTTTTTTTTTTTTTTTTTTTTTTTTTTTTTTTTTTTTTTTTGGTATATTTATTTATTTTATATTATTGCTGGCTCAGCCTGCCCTGGGGGTAGGGCTGGTACAGCATGTGGTTTTGGGGATTGAACTGCAGTCCCTGTGGTTGCCTAAGCAAGGGCTTTAGACCACTGAGCCATCTCATCAGGTCTTGGATATTGTTTCTTTTTCTTTTTTTTTTAACTTTTGACATCAGGGTTGTTTGGTTTGGTTTTTGTGGAACTGGGGATTGAACTCAGGACCTTGCAGTTGCCAGGCAGGCACTTGTGCCCCTGAGCTATCTCCCATGGATATTGTTTCTTTTTTTTTTTTTCTTTTTCTTTTTTTTTTTCTTTGTCTTTTTGAGACAGGGTCTCACTATGCAGTTCAGGCTGGCCTTGAGCTCACTTTTGTAGCCTAGGCTGGTCTCGAACTCACGTTGATCCTCCTGTCTCAGCCTCCCGAGTGTTGGGATTACAGGTGTGCACCACCACACCCGGCTGCTGGATATTTTCTTAATCCATACTTCCAATCTGTTTCTTTTGACTGGTGAGTTGAGACCATTTACCTTGGTGGTTATAATTGATATGTGTTGGCTTTTGTTTTTTATCTTATTTTCCTGTTGTTAGTTTGTTGTCTTTGTCCTCTGTTTGATTTCTTGCACTACTTTGTTTTTATGGTGTTCAAGTGTTTTTGGTCTTCATTATCTCTTTTTAATATGTCTTCAGAGTGTTCTGTAGAGCTGGTTTGCTGGTCATGAATTTCTTTGAATTATTTGTTTCTCCACTGAATTTGAAAGATAGTTTCATTGGGTACAACAATCTGGGTTGAAGATTGTTTGCTTTTAAGACCTGAAATACCACACTTCAAGCTGTCCTGCACTTAAGGGGTTTTGTTGAGAAATCTGCTGTAATTCTGATGGGCTTCTTTTATAGATGATTTGTTTGTTTTCTCTAGCTGCTTTTAAAATTTTGTTCTTGTGCTGACTTTCTTGAATCTGGATCATTATATGTCTCAATTTTGATTTATTTTGGTCATAGATATTTGGAGTTCTATATGCTTTACTTATATGTATGTCAAATTCTTCACTTCTGTTTATTTTTTATTTTATTTTATTTTATTTTATTTTATGGCTGACTCAGCTTGCCCTGGGGGTGGCGCTGGCACAGCATGTGGTGCCAGGGATGGGAACAGGGTCCCAGTGGTTGCCTAAGCTTGCCTAAGCAGGCCCTTTAGACCATTGAGCCATCTCACTGGCCTGTCTTTACTTATGTTTAGAAAGCTCTCTGCCATTTTTTCTGTGAAGAGATTTTTAATGATTTTTGTGCTATCCCTGGGTTTCTGGGTCCAATCACTGTAAGGTTGCTCTTCTTTGATTTAGTTAATGTATTACATTTAGCAATAACAACATACTTAGACACATTCTGGCTACTGACAAACTGTGGTAACTATTAGCCTGATATCTTTAACTTTAGCAGCTGGTTCTATACTCACATAATATAATCCAACTTGTACCAGAAAATTGTATACAATGTTTTCTCATTCAGGAGAGTGATTTTACTCTGTTGTGGGGAATTTGAAGAGTGCTAGGGGATGAGCGTTAGAGAAGGGTGGGTTAAATATAGTAGGAGAAGTGTGGTATACATCACATGACTATCCAAGTTTTACCTATATCCAAATTTATAGCCTATAAGAGGGTGGGATTGGAAGAGAAAGGCTAGGAATATAGAGGTAAACTAGAAAGGGGAAGAGAACATATTTATTCACATGAAAGTCTCAAAAAATCAAGCGAAATAGTTAATGAAGGAGTTTAATGAAATAATACCAAGGAAGCATTTAGAGATCTATATTATGAATGAGAGGGAAGAGAAGGTAAAAAGGAGAGGGAAAAGAAAAAAGAGGATGAAAAAAGAAAAAAAGAAGACACAAAAATAATCACATGACCTTAGTTACTCTTCTCTCATTTCTGGGACAAATAACCAACACACAAAATGAAGGAAGGAAAGGTTTATTTAGCTCACAATTACAGAAGGTTTCATAGTTTAAAGCAGCCTAAATTACCTCAAGATACTGCCATCCCACACTGCAGGGTCTGTAAGAGAGGCTGGGGTGCTGCTGTGTCCAGGATGATCTGCTTAACACCTCAAGAGTGAGCACCAGGCCTGGGAGGGAGCAGGTGCATGCTGTCTGTTTAACCATTTGTGCCTTTTTTTTTTTTTTTTTTTTGTCTTTTTGAGACAGGGTCTCGCTATGCAGTTGAGGCTGGTCCTGAGCTCACTTTTGTAGCCCAGGCTGGTCTCGAACTCGCACCAATCCTCCTGCCTCAGCCTCCCGAGTGCTGGGATTACAGGCATGCGGTTTTTCTTTTTAATTGGCTGGTGCAGGTAAGGCATGGGGATCTGGGGGTTGAACTGTTATCCTCTTGGCCTGACTGGGTTTGCTCCATCAGGTACTTAAACAACTGAGCTAAACACACACACACACACACACACACACACACACACATACATTGAGAAGAATGACAGAGAGAAGAACAAAACAGGGCAAAACATAACAGTGAAAAAAATAAAAGGAAATAGAAAAAACATAAACAACACAACAAAAATAAAAATAAATAGCAAAACAAAACATGATAACCTAGGAGACTAACAAGGGGAAAACCTACCAGACAGAGAAAAATAAGAGTAGTGATTCCTCTAGTGTCCACAGTGCTATGGTAGATTCAAGTCTGATTTCAGAATGTGTACTCTAGCCAAGACTGCACGGCGATTTACACTAGGGGTTTGATCTTTGTCTCTGGGTTTGGGGAATGAGAATAGTATTGTGTGGTTGGAGTTCTCCCCAGCCACTTAAAAAAGAAAAAGAGCAGAAAAATATGGAAAAATACAGAAAAGAATGTGGCATTACCTGCCCACTTCTATTCCGTGTATCTTTGTCCCCGAGCATGAAGCTTGGTTACCTAACTTACCACCTACTGACTCATATTGTCACTGTTGCTTCAGACTTTTTCATGCCTCTAGTCCCACCTATTCATCCTGGGTTCTCTCACCAGGGTCCTACTGTGTTGCCGGCATTCCGAAAGGTTTCAGATTCCTCAGTCCCATCAATAGAACAAGCAGGAACCCATCTCAGATCTCCCTTTCCTGTCAGTTACTATAGTTGTGGGTGAATGGCATAAAAAGAAGCCAGTCTCAGGTGAAATAAAATTGAAAAACTCTTGGGCAGCCTTGTCAATAAATGGAAAGAAAAGACTCACATCCATGCAATTATGGATGAAAAGAAAAAGTCACAACAGATCATGCAGAAATCCAAATGATCATAAATAAGTACTTCCAGAACCTATATTCTAATAAAATGGAAAACACAGAAGAAACAGATTCCTACATACATATAAATGGCTGAATCAAGAAGATATAAACATTCTAAATAGACCGTATTAGTCCTCAAAGTTGAAGAGATAGTTGAAAACTTACCAACAAAGAAAAGCCCAGAACCTGATGGATTCACTGAGCAATTCTACACAGACTTAGAGAAGAACAAATGTTGGCACTTCTCCAACTCTTTAATGAAATTGGAAAGGAAACAATACTCCCAAGCCCATTCTTTGAATCAAGCATTACCCTAGCAAAACCAGAGAAGGATCCAAATAACAAAGAAAGAGAACTATAGGTCAATCTACACAGAATTATTAATACATGATCTCAACTGGAGAAGCTTAGAAGTTTAACTAAGTGACTCAGCAGGAGCACAAGGTTCTTACTTTGTAAATATCTCCTTCTGTGCAAGAGGAGGGCACAGAGATGGTGTGAGTAGGGAGTGGAAACATGCTTGTGATATAAGGGAAGAAAACAGGCTTGCTTTCCCCCTGCCTGATGCCCTTGCTGCTTTTACTGTTTTCTGCCAACTTGAGCTATTGTTCCTGTGGCATGTCACCCTACCTTGGAGCCAGCTGATTACAGACTGAAATTTCCACAAACTGTCATCTAAGTAAATAAACTTTTCCTTCTTTAATTTTGACTGTTGAGTACTTTTTCTCAGCAACATGAGAAAAGTACCTAATACAGAATTTGCTACCAGAGAAGTGAGGTCATTGTTGCGATTGTACCAAACCATATGGCTCAAGAGCCTTTGAGAATAGCTTGTGGAAAGAGTTTGGAAACGTTCACAGATGTTTTCTGAAGCAGTGGGCTGGAATGACTTAGAATATTCTGTATAGGAATTTCAGAGCTCAGAAGACCAGAAAACTGATAATGTCAGGCTTGCGAAGGACTGCACTGACTGATGGACTCTAGATGATGTGTATTGTGAACTGGTAAAAAGTTTATCTGCATTTTGCTCATGTCCAGAGATTTTGCCTGAGACTGAGATTAAGGTGGTGGACTAATTAAACAGACAGGAAAAATTTCAAGGCATTTGAATGTTGAGGTTGTGACATAGATATTGTTGGGAAATTTTAGCCTGATCTATGTTGAGATTCAAGAGCAAAGAGCCCAGTAGGGTAATTTAAAATGTAAGTTTGGCCAGATAGAAAGCTCCAATGAAATTGTGGGCTACAAAGGTAGAGCTGAGGGGATCTTCATTGCTGAGGAGGAACAGGAGAATGGAAAAGATGTTTTGCAGGCATCACAGGAAGCAGCAAGTCTCTACCCTTTGCAGCCTCAAAACTGCAAAGGTGCAAGATTTTGCTTTGAGGAGAAAGCCACAGAGCACCATGTTCCAGAATGGTGGCTACATAGGAAACTTGTTTCTCAGAATTAGATTCAGAGTGCCCAGTGATTCTTGCACTTGAACCCTAAAACCAAGGACAGAGGTAAGCTTGGCTACTGCTTCCGCTGGCAGTAGATCTTGGCATTATCCAAATTACACTCGTGTTAGGTGCATGTAGAAAACAAGAGCTCTGAGGTTAAAAAGGTTTTCACCTGGATTTCAGAAGGCACAGGAGGACAGGCAGTGTGCCCCTGAGAGGACTATGTGAAGCTGTGAGTGAACAGCCTGAAGTGCAGTGCACACACCAGAAGTTGGGAAAAGTCAGCTATAAGAACCAGACGTTCACCCCAGAAAGAATGGCTACCATAAAGAAATAAACCAGCAGGGGCCTGGCAGGATGGCTCAGTGGTCTAAAGCGCCTGCTTAGGAAAGCTTAGGTGTCTTCAGGAACCGTGGTTCGATCCCTGGCACCACATGCTGTGCCAGGCCTGCCCTCAGGGCAGGCTGAGCCGGCCTTAAAAATAAATAAACAAACAAACAAAAGTTCTGAAACAAAAAAAAAAAAAAAAAAAAAAAAAAAAAAAAAAAAAAAAAAAAAAAAAAAAAAAAAAAAAAAAAAAAAAAAAAAAAAAAAAAAAAAAAAAAAAAAAAAAAAAAAAAAAAAAAAAAAAAAAAAAAAAAAAAAAAAAAAAAAA
>PVJA010028676.1:0-16787 GCA_004027025.1 Myocastor coypus | reverse complement strand
AAATCAACCAGCAACAAATATTGAAGAAGCTGTGGGAAAAGAGGAACCTTTCTCCACTCCTGGTGGGAATGCAGATTGGCGCAACCATTATGGAAAGCAGTGTAGAAGATCCTTAAAAAACTAGAACTGAAAATAAATTAATTAATTTTAAAAAAACAAACAAACTAGAACTGGAAATCCCATTCAATCCAGCTATCCACCTACCGGGAATTTTCCAGAAGAACTGAAAACATCATACCATAGTGATATCTGTGCACCTATGTTTATAGCAACTCAATTTATAATAGCCAAATCTTGGAAACAACCAACATGCCCATCATTTGAAGAATGGTTGAAAAAGATGTGTTTTGGTTTTGTTTTAGTTTTATTTATTTTATTATTTTTTTCTTGTTTCAGAACTTGTTTGTTTGTTTATTTATTTATTTATTTATTTATTTATTTATTTATTTATTTATTTATTTTTTATGGCCAGCTCAGCCTGCCCTGAGGGCAGGACTGGCGCAGCATGTGGTGCCGGGGATCGAACTGCGGTCCCTGCAGCCGCTTAAGCTTTCCTAAGCAGGCGCTTTAGACCACTGTGCCATCCTGCCGGGCCCCAGATGTGGTATTTTTATACAATGTAATATTACTCAGCTATAAAGAATTATAAGCTGGAAGACTTCATATATAAATGGATGTATATTGAACATATACTCATAAGTGAAATAAACCAGACCTACATATGTAAATATTGTACAGCCTCCCTAGTACAAGAACTGTAAAGAAGAAATAAAAATTGAAGGGCATAACACAGCTGAATGTGTTATGGATTAAACAATGAAGTGGCTGCAAGCAGAAAAGAGTAGAAACATAGTAGGAACAAAACCATGCACTTACGTGGACAGGATGAATCAGATATTGGTCCTAAGAACCTTCGAAAGGTTCATCATATTGATCATAGCACCGTGCAATACTAAAACTATGCTTGGAATGCCTGTCATTCTGGTCTGTTAGATGTGTACTGCTTCTAATATAAACTCAGCTACTGTTATACTCTCTCTCAAGTAAATGGTTGGTTAACAAAAAAACAAAAAAGGGTATTAATAGAGAGTAAGAGATTGGGCAAAATGCTATAGGCCTGACAGGCTACAATTTTGTGCATCCTTGGATTTCTAAATGTCTGCATAAAAATGTGTAGAGAGTTATTAGAATATCAATAATTTGGGCCTGGCGGGATGGCTCAGTGATCTAAAGTGCCTGCTTGGGGAAGCTTGGGTGGCTTTAGGGATCACAGTTCGATCCCCAGCACCACATGCTGCGCCAGCCCTCCCCTCGGGGCGGGCTGAGCCGGCCATAAAAATGAGTGAATAAACAAACAAAGGTTCTGAAACAAGAATAAAAATAATAGAAAAAACACTTAAAAATTCTTTAAAAAAAAAAAAAGAATTTTAATGATTTATGGAAAATATCAATTTTAAGCTAAGTCAAAGATGTTTGGGCCCAGCAGAATGGCTCAGTGGTCTAAAGCGCCTGCTTGGGAAAGCTTGGGTGGCTTCAGCGACCGCGGTTCGATCCCGGGCACCACATGCTGCGCCAGCCCTGCCCTCGGGGCGGGCTGAGCCGGCCATAAAAATGAGTGAATAAACAAGCAAAGGTTGTGAAACAATAAATAAAATAAATAAATCTTTAAAAAAAAAAAAAAAGTTTGATATTCAGAAAGCCAGTGATGTTAAACTTAATTATCTATGTTATAGAGTAATAGTATCATGAAGCTTCTCTGCTAAGTATTGAGTATGTAAGTTAATAGGCCAAAAATTGGAGAAAAACAAGAGCTATGAGGATAGCCAATATTTGGCTCTAGTGCTTCAAGGTCAGTAAGGACTCAAGACATAAGAGGACCTGTGCTATAATATCCTATAACTCTGGTATCCCAAATTTTCTGTTCAAGGAGATTATGGGACCTCAGAGGAAAGGGATAAATGAATTATAGCGTATCTAAGGAAAGTCACCTAGAGAAAAAACATTCTCTCAGGCTTTCACAGAAAGCAAACTGGTCAAGCAATGGCCGTGACTCATCCCGAAGGCTGACACTGAGAACAGTTCTACAAAGCACTGTACATGATTCCGAAGTTAATCCTGAGGGGATTTGACCTTGGAAGCTACAAAAGATGAATGTTTTGTTATACAGGTCTTGCTTTAACTTGCCCTTTATCACCCAGCAGAAAAGCTTAATTATGAGGCATAAAATACAGAACTAGATTAGTATGATGAGTTGTAAGAGGTTTAAGTCAACAACCTGCAACATTGCCAGTTGCACCGGTAACCCACTGCAATTATGGAACATTTGACTATGTATATATCTACTTCCTCTCAGTTCAAAGAGAAGAAATTTTTTTCTTTTTTTTTCTTTCCTTACCAATATCAATCAGAAAATGTATCATGTCCACACCGTGTGCTTTGTATAACTATTATGAGGACAATATGCAATGTGTGAATTATTGTGAATGTGCTACTAATGTGTTTTGAAACTATCATATTATTATTTCGTATTAAACATAATTAAAAATAAAAAAAGAAAATATAAGGATTTCCCTACTTAAATAACATGTAGAAGTTTAAGCATGGCCTTCAGTCAACTTTAACAGTAGTTGAAGTAAAAGGAGTAACATAAAAATCTAATTTTCTACAAAAAATAATTTTAAATAGGAATATGTGTTATACACATAAAAATCTGATTATAGAAACTAAATATTGGTAAAATATATATGGTCATAAAGTTAGTTGTGCAGAAAAATAATGTTTATAAGGAATGAGCAAAATATATTAATATATAAATTAAAAAGAAAAAAAAGAACTAGGCATGCCACAAGGGTGGAGTCACTCAAGCCCTTTGGAGCTCACAATGCACCACAAATTGCTTCCGATGCTGGACGTGGAACTATAGGGCTGAATGTTTGCCCTGCTGGATTTTGGACCTCCTTTGTTCCCATTCCTTTGTATTCCCATTTGTAATTTTAAAAATGAAAATGTTTATTTTGTGCCACTGAATGTGGGAAATGTTTAACTTTTCATTTGTACAGGGGCTTGCAACTAAAGAGTTTGCCTTACATCTCTAAGGAGACTTGGGACTTGGACTTTTCAGCAATGCTGAAACTTAGGACGCTGGCAACTCTTACAAATGAACTAAATACCTCATGCATAAAGGGATGTACATGAGTCTCTGGGGAGCCAGGGGCAAATGGTATAGTTCTAGTGTAATATAATGTTAATAGACTTAATACTGGTCCCTAAGGATTACTAAACCTGTGTTCTGTGAAATGATAAGAACAATGTCTTTGTACCTGCAAACTGGTTTAAAGAAATGTCTCTGGTTGCCAAGTTGACAAGGGGTGGATTTTTATGGATGACACACGTATGAGCATTAGGTGACTAGATGCTGCACCAAGTACTTCGGTTCTACATTCTTGGGTGAAAGGATGCGTCCTTACTGCTCCAGGATGTTGTTCATGGTGTTATGGTTCGTATGTAGTTGTTCCCTCAAAGCCTCATGTAAATCATGGGTCAGTCATCGCTGGAGGAGGCTCGAGGGGTGGGGCCAGGGAGGTGCGAACTGTTAAACTGATAGCATTCCCTCCCTATCCCCATGGCCTCTCTTAGAGATATGGAGGGGATCATCCTGGACACGGTGGTGCCCCAGCCTCTCTTACAGAGAGTTCATTGTGTTAACTTGAGACTTTTAAAAGTTCAACTTAGTGAGTGGGAGAGGGGTCTCGGGGTCCGTGAGCGCTATATCCCCTCATGTGGGGGTTAGCCTTTTTACACTATAAGGGATGAAAAACAGGCTTGTTTCTCCTCCCTGTTTCCTCTTTGTTGCCTTTGCTGTCTTCTGCCACCTTGGAATATTGCCCCTGTGCCATGCCATACTGCCTTGGTGACATCTGATTATGGGGTGAAACTTCCGCAAACTGTGAGCTAAATAAACCCTTTCTTTGTTAATTTTGGGTGTCAGTATTTTGCCCCAGGAATGACAGAAAAGTGACCAAGATGCCATACTTCTGAAATTATTATGTAGAATTAGTGCTCTCCTCATCAAAATATCAATAGTTTATCTTGCAGAATTAGAGAACACAATCCTAAAATTCATTTGCAACCAGAAGAGACCTAGAATAGCCAAAACAGTTCTGGGCAAGGAAAGTAAGGCAGAGGGCATCATGATCCCTGACTTGAAATTACACTATAGCCTCTGTGAAAAATACAGCATAGTACTGGGGAAAAAATGAACTGAACAATAACAACAAAAAACAGGCCAGAGAACTCTAACCTATTTAGCGGCCTTATCTTTGACACACTTCTTCACTTGGGGGTGGGGGGGGGGAGAAAGAAAGGAAGGAAAAACAAAATAAAACACTTTTTTTTGCCTATCCAAGTATCCTCCATGCACTCTAATCCACTTACAGATAGATCTCAACACCCCTGCGCTAATATGCACACCCACACAATCCCCTGTCAGCATGTAGGACACTTCTCAACTAACACCTTTACTCATGCACACCTACTTTGACTCCTAACAAGCTTGTTTTTTCTCTCTCTCTCTCTCTCTCTCTCTCTCTCTCTCTCTCTCTCTCTCTCTCTCTCTCGCGCACACACACACACACACACACACACACAAGCCCAATTCTCCCACCTTACACCCACGCGTGCACACTTCACTTCGCTCTGGCCTCCAGGCTTGCTCAGGCTCACCTGTTGCCTAGAGGCCAAAGTGCCGGCCTTCACCCGGGGTGCTTGCGGTGTTCTTTGGGCCCCAGTTTCTGGGGACTTGTTTGCGTGGCTTAACTTCCACTGGTGGTTCAGATTAGAAACAGGTTAGCCAGGAAGGAAAAACCTAGATACCGGGAGGAAGGGAATGGCTTAGACTCCCCGGACCTTGGAGCGAAGGCGCTGGGGAGCTGCGGGTTCCCGGTTCCCAGCGCTCCGCAGCCCCGGGCGCCCGCGCCAGCCCACCTTCTTGGCCTCTTCTCCTGTGGCATCGCTGGTGGGCCGAGTGCGGGCTGCCCGGTGCCGTCTGACCTGGGCCACGCAGCACAGGGTCCTGCATCTAAAGTCCCTTTTGTCCAGACACAGCCGCTTAGGATGTGGGTTGGGATTTGAGGGGTCTCAGGTACAGAAGGGACTCAGAAACTTTGTTTCGGTTCCTGTCTCTGGTGCTTGAAAGGGAGGTGTCCTCGGATGAGTCGCTCAGTGTCTCAGAGCCTCGGTTTCCCTGTAAAAAGAGGTATCATTCCACTAACGGAAATTGAATTGCACTTTCACTGGACGTCAGCTTGAGCCTGATGTGTTGTCACACACTGGTAAATACACAGAATGCCTACTCTGCCCAGCAGCAGTTTGCAGTGATCTGGGAGAGGTACCCAGACAGCAACCAAATAAACAGACGTAGAGACCTTTGAAGTAAAAGAGTAAGATAGTGCTTTCGTCCAATCCAGGTGTCTCCAGAGCTTTATTATATCTGGGTCCATTGAATAAAAACAATCCTATTCCCTATGCACTGCTTAATCCTTTTGTGTGCCTCTTGTTTCCTATGAACCACATCAGCCTAGTCCTTAGAACCCATAGATAGGAAAACCACACTAACCAGGGAGGGGACAAAAATAAACGAGTAAATTGTAACAGTACCTTCCTCCCAGAGTCACTGTGGAAAAAAAGAACAGTACATCACAGTTTCAGTTTGTGATACAGTAAGTGGCCAATACATGGAGGTGCTGTTAGGAGAGGGTATATAGTCTACTACAAGGCTTCAGGCCTCTGTGTCAGGTCTGCCATCACTAGGTGTGACCTTGGGTAGCTCTCTGACCTTTAGTAAGACCAATCTGCTCCACGAAAAAGCCATAACGGGCGGACTGAATGAGGTCATGCAGGCAAGGCTCCTGGGTCAAGGCCTGGCACACAGCCAGAGCTGGGCTGCAGTGGCTATGAAGATTGTTATATGCCAGAATGGCCCCTTACCCCCGTCTGAGAAGCAGGCAGGTATGCATGAAAGCTGGGGCATACTTTTTTTTTTTGAGATAGGGTCCTCGCTCTCCAGTTCAGGCTGGCCTTGAGCTCACTTTTGTAGCTCAAGCTGGTCTTGAATTCCCACTAATCCTCCTGCCTCAGCCTCCCAGGTGCTGGGATTACAGGCGTGCACCACCACTCCCAGCTCTAAGCTGGGAGATTCTTGCGGCCACTGAAATGTTTTGAAATTCAGGACACAGGACCCAGTGAACACGATCAGACAGGAGAGCCTTTGGCTGATGAAGAAGGGAAAGTGGTGAGGTCCCCCTAGCAGGTGAGGTTGTTGGAGCTGACAGACAAAAGTATACCCAGAAACCAAAGGCGAAAAAGTCCATGTGCTGGGTGTCTTCAGAGCACAAGTGCCAGCTGTGTAGGAGCCACTGAATTGCAACAAGTCAGCCTAGTAAGGGTGCTCAGGGACCCAGAAATAATGAGGTGGCAACTCCAGCTCCCAGGTGCCCCATTGCAAAGCCCAGGGACTCTCTGATAGCCCAATCTGAAACCTAAAGAGCCCATGTAACTGCAGGTCCCAAATGACAATGATGGTAACAATGCTGGCGATGGTGATGGTGATGAGGAGAGGCTGGGAGCTCTTACCAGGCCCCAGGCTCCGGGCCCCAGGTAGTCTTTATTCACAGCGGCCTGTTTCCTTCTTTACAGACACAGAAACTCTTCATCCATTCTCTGCAGCTTCCTTTCAGCTTTTGCAATTAACCAAGAGAAACTCCACTGGGTTGTTGTGCACGCCCTTTCAGGGGCCTGAAACAGTCCTTATCTCGCTTTCCCACACCAACTCTTACTCATCCTGTAAGTGTCCCTTTAAATGTCTGTAGTTGGGGCTGGAGAGATAGCTCTGTGGCACAAGTGCCTGCCTGGCAAGTGTGAGTTTGAACCCCAAACCCCAGTCTTGCAAAGTAAATAAATAAATGTCCTTAGTGGCTTCCATTTCATTAGCTCCCAGACCCCCTTGGGCTTTTCTTTCACATTCCCATGACTTTTTATGAAAACTCAGCAGCTCCAAACTGATTTGTTGATTGTTTCAACAACCTGGAAACTCCCAAGGGGTGGACCTTGTGCTAGGGAATTCCCTGGCAGCCCTGGCACAGACCCTGGTGTACAGTCAGTGCTTAATATGCCCTTCTAACTGTCAAGTGTCTGGCTGAGGCTCTAGACATTAAATTAATCTCTTCAAATTCCAGGAGAGAGGGCAGTAGTAAGGAAGATTTATCAGCCCTTACTTATTCTGGTCTTGCATCAATCATTAAATCAGTCTCTAGAGAGTACTTATTGGCATACAGTGTTTATTAAAGCTTTCCAGGTAATATTTGTAGATGACCAAGGTTGAAAACAAAAGCTGTGTATGTGTGTGTGTGTGCATGTGTGTTACCAGGGATCAAATTCAGGACCTTGCTGGCCCTTGCATGCTAAACTTGATTAAGGCTCACTTTCATTTTGGTAAAACTAGGGGCCAGAGAGACAGCTCAGTAGAATAAGTGCTAGCCTGGCAAGTTCAGGGTCCTGAGTTCAATCTCTGGTTCCACAAGATAAATAGCTAGCTAGCTAGCTAGATAACATTAAAAATAAATAAATAGATAGATAATAAATAGATAATAAAATAATAAAATTTTGGTAAAACTAAGAACAAAACCTGTCTCCCCCCGCCCCTCAGAACTGGGCATTGAAATCAGGCCCTTGTGGTTGCAACAAAACCTGCTTTAATCTCTGATTAAGCAGCTATTTCTGTCCAATGCTTGCATTTAAACCAAGGGAAGTCAAGAATTTTTTTTCTTGTTTCAGAACTTTTGTTTGTTTGTTTGTTTGTTTTTGTCTTTTTGAGACAGGGTCTCGCTATGCAGTTTAGGCTGGCCTTGAGCTCACTTTTGTAGCCCAGGCTGGTCTTGAACTCGCACTGATCCTCCTGCCTCAGCCTCCCGAGTGCTGGGATTACAGGCATGCACCACCACGCCCGGCTCTGTTTTTTAATTTATTTATTTATTTTTATGGCTGGCCCAGCCTGCCCTGAGGGCAAGGCTGGCACAGCATGAGGTGCTGGGGATCAAACCTCAGTCCCTGCAGCCACCTAAGATTTCCTAAGCAAGCGCTTTAAACCACTGAGCCATCCTGCCAGCCCAGAAGTCAAGAATTTTCAAGCTGTGAATAACTCAATCCTTTCCTTCCCTTCTCCCTCTCACCAAAAAATAAAACAACAAAAACAAAAACAAAAAACCTTCTTTGAAAAAAGGAGTAAAAAAATGGTAAGCACTAGGGGAATTGGAGAGACGAGGAGGGAGGTGGGGCATTTGCTTCAATTATCTGGATAATTGTTCCCACCTCAGACCATTGTTGCTGAAATGAGACAATATTCTATTGGATACTGTCTTGGCCTTTTCAGATGGGCTCCCTGTGGTGCCTAGCACACGATGAGCACAGAGTAGGCACCCAATAAATTTTACTCTGATGACAGAGGAGAGCTTTGAGAGTGGGAGAGGCTTGGGTGGTTAGGCTGGAGTATCTGGGGGTGGGCAGATAATTAAGGTGAAGTGGGAGCAGAGGGGCTGTATGGTGAGCATTCTGTGCCACCGGACTTCTGTTCTGAGAGCCAAGAGACTGGGAGACTGGGTTTTCCTTGAAATTCTGAGCCAAACTCCTCACTCCTTTCTTAGAAGGACCCCTCCTTCCCCTTCTCAGTGGGATGAATTGAACTCTTGCAACTGTGGTGAACACAAAGGCGAATTCAGGTTCTCAAAGGCCCATCCGCTCTGAATAAACACTAGGCAGAAGCAAGATCATTTTGGGTGGTGCATAAGCACGGCCTGCAGCACGTTGCCTCTCAGGAAGGCTATGATGGGATCTGCATTAAAAGTAACAGCACTGGGGCGGCTGACGGCAGCGGAGGGCGGGCGCCTGACGCTGCATTGCTCAGCTGGCGCAAGAATGTGGGGACTAACTCCCCATTGCCCTCTTTCATCTGACCCCAGCTTTTCAAGAGGAGTTTCGTTTCTCTATGAGTGTGTGCTTGCTAATTGCACCCTCGGCTTTAATGAGATTCTTTTTACTCTCCCAAGCTCGGTTGCAGGTTATAGCGTTATCTGGGGACCCACGTTTTCCACTCCGGCTACACGTCCCTTGAACAATTGCCTCTCCAGAGCCTGAAAGGAAAGCAAGCGCCCCGATTCTGCTGAATGCCCGTCTCAGTTCATCCAGGGCTGGCGGGCTTTTGATGCTCACAATGCAAGTTACGCCCAGAGAGTGTCTCTTTGGTCAGATCGACAACGCTTGGCTTCACGTTTGCAAGTTAAACGGGCAGAAACCGGGCTGAAACTCCCACGCCAGACACCGGGGACATTTCCCTCCGCCCTACCCTGAGCAGAGCTAGGGAATGGGTCTGGGCAGGGGAGGAACGAAGGGAGGGGTGGTAAGGAGGAGCGGTGGAGGAGTCCAGATTCTTAGCGGCCCGTAAGGAGGGGGGCATTTTCTCTGACATTTCTTTCTCATTTTTATTTTTTTTCCACTTTGCTCTGTTGACAGCTTTACCCAAACAAAAAAATAAAATGAGAACATTTTCTCCTTGTCTTTACCTAGGTAGCTGTTTCCCTGTAGTCCTTGAAAATGTGACTCCTTCATAAAATCAAAATTTATGATTATTCAAATGTTGGGGACTGTGAAAAGAGAGGAAGAAAGAGAGAAAATTAATATTGCAGCTGTTCTTCTGATTAATGAGAGATAATTGCTCATGAAAAGTCACCCCTGTGGCATTTTGTTGTCTCCTGGATCTTTGTTCTTTTCCACTATTATTGAGGACTTTCTTGAAGACTAAGCGGTTCTTTTCAATTTTGGGGTATTCAGAAAGGGTTGCCTGGTTACAGAGAATGGGGAAATCTCGGGCTATATCGGGTAAGATGTGCCACAGACAGCAATATCACAATGCCACTCGGAGAAAAGGATGGATACAAGTTAACGATGCTCTTTCAATAAAACATTCATAGACTTGTTCACGCTTTGATAATGACCTCATTAAAGGGAGCTGGGGGCAAGTAAGTCCTGTCTCCTGTTTGTGTTCGGCTAACAAAACCCAGCTTTGAGATCATTCATCGCTTTGGAAACTAATATGAAATCAATGTAAGAGGAGCAAATAAATCCGAGGCAGCCTGGCCAACTCCTGGGCTGTCCTGCCCTGCTCTCGGCCTCCGTTTGGAGCAGGAGAACCATGTGGGGAAACGCTGAAATTGACAGGGAAAACAAGAGTGGATGGAAAGGAGAGAACACTTTGGGGCTGGTGGGGGGCAATGATAGTCTGAAAAAGATGGTTGAGCACATTAGCCCATCAGAACTTTGGGGCCTGTTGAGCAAGCAGTGCTAACTCTCCACCCACCCTCACACTCCCAGGAAAGGAAACGGGAAGAAATAGAAGTGTGCTGCAGGTCAGATTCCATCCCAAAAGAGGGAAAAAGTGAAATCTAGGACCAAGAAGGAAACTGCTATGCCAGCTGCAGACTGAAGAATCCAGGAGCAAGGAGGCAGGGGCTATTTAACTTTTCAGAATTGCTTTGATTTTTTTTTTTTTTTTAAGTTAAAAGTAGGATGGGGGTGGACTGGCTTGGAGGAGGTAGGGGGGACAATTTGTTACCTTTGCATTTGTGACACTGCCTTGCACTCAAAGACAAAACCATCCTCTACCATCCTGAAGAGAGGGTGGAAATCAAAGGATTTACCCCTCCCATTAGAAAGAACTAATTTTCTCCCTGAATTATGAAAGTAATGGCTTAGGTAACAGCCTGTACTCTGTACCTGACTGCTTAATACCAAATAAATCCTTCCACGTGGCTCCCCGAGTCGCGGCAATTAGAGCTCATTATAGGCTCATAAGAGCTCTCATTTTGGGGATTACTTAATGGACGATGAAATTTTATCGGACAGAATCACTGAGAAATAAAATTGTGCAGCCGTGCAAGCAATGTGGGCACACGCCGATGGTCTACCATGTTCCTCTCTGAAGGCTGAGCACAGGGTGTCCCTCTGCTCTGAGCAGCTTGGGGCCATGCTCCCTAGGGAATGGTCAGCCTGGACAGGGCCAGCAGCAGTGCTGTCCAGGGCCATGACGTAGTAGACTCATGTGGGCAGGGGCAGTTAGGACTGGCTTCTGAAGATTGGGCTAGATTCAAGGAAGGAAGGAAGAGAAAGCTAAGGCACAGAAATCATGAAAGGACTACAGAAAAGAGGGTAGGGACTATGTGGGGGACACGACCCCAACATACTTGCTCTTGGTGGGCCCCAGTAATTAGCCAAGCACCCTATGAGCAAGCTTCTCAGTCTCGATCCGCCCTAGTTGCTCTGGAAGTCACTGCAACCCTTGTAGCAACCCCCCCCCCAAAAGCCACTCCAATTCTGGGACCTTCACCTTCCTCAGCATTTCTTGGCACTGGAAACGATATTTGCATAGACATAAATTGAAGGAGATATACAGGTCTCCTACATAATTAAGATTCCTTCTAAGCAAAGAGTCTATACACAAGCACAATTTGTAGCACATTCACTGACAAGCATACTCAAAACCTCTGGGAATACACAAATAAGCCGGATAACCTACCCAGCCCTGAGAAAGAAAGGGAGCAAGCTATCATTCTCAAAAAATTGATGGAGGGGAGGATCTATTCATTACCTGAACAATTTAGGCCTTTAAAAAAAATACCTTGCTATAAAGTCTCTCTCAGTTACCAAACTCCTAATCTTTTTCCAGGCATGGGAAGGGTTTCCAGGACTGTTTGGATGGTCCTATCCCAAGGAAGCCGGGCTACGCTGGGCTGGGCAGGCTGGGCTGAGACAGACTCTCAGAAGGTTACAGCAGCCAACCTTGTGGTACAAAAGTAGTTACAGCTGAGCTGCCCCACATTAAGCCCTGAGACAACTTAATTGTTGTCACAAGATGTTGGATTAGCACATTTCTGGAATAGCTGTCTGTTTACACTCTGGAGACCCACCGTCCACTAACCGTTTTCTAATTGAATTCTAATCACATTCAAATAGCTCAATAACCAGCCTCAGCTGCAATTCATAAAACTTTAATTGCCATCCATAAATCCTGGGCTCCCCAGAGCGGGGCGTCCCTACAACCCAATTACACTTCTCCAGCAGACGAGAGACACAGAGATAGGAAGGGAAGGCAGAGAGAAGCTGAAGAGACGGAAGCTGCCTCCAGCCAGTGCTGCCCTCCTGTTCTGGGAAACTTTGTTCCCTCAAGTGATTCACATTTTTAGCACCCTCATGAATGCAGGCCTGAAAGTAGTCCTTCTGGGAGCACCCCACTTGGAGCTGTTGCTCAGCCTCACTTTTAGGCAGGAGTAGAGAAGAACAGACAGCTGTCACCCTTGTTGCAGCTTTCCTAAAGGCCCACAGCCCCAGTTCGGGGAGCCACACTGCACTCCCTCCTGCTGGGGGCACACAACTCTTCCACAGACTCTTCCAACAGATTTCCTTGACCACTTTTTCCAACCAGAAGCAGGACTCAGCGAGTGACTGCCTGCGTCCCTTCATCGTTTCTAGGGTTTGGGGGTGCAGTAGGACAGTGCTCCCTGGTTACCCTTGTCAGCTGCTCAGGTTCTTTGCAAAGGAACTGATCACTGGATTTGAGCAAAGCCTTTCCTCATCCCAAAACCAGCAACATGCAACCCAAAAGCTCTCTCTCTCTCTCTCTCTCTCTCTCTCTCTCTCTCTCTCTCTCTCTCTCTCTCTCCCTCTCCCTCTCTTTCTCTCCCTCTCTCCCTCTCTCCTTCCCTCCCTCCCTTCTCCCCTCTTTCCCTCCCTCCTTCTTTCCCCTCTTCCTCCCAAGGGGAGCTACCTATTACAGAAGTGTCTATTACAAAGGTCCTCAGGCACTTTAACTCTTTTCACGCTTAAAATGAAACTTTTGGTGGCTTCTTGGGCGAAAGCCTCACTGTGGCTTGCTGAGTCCATCGTGAACGAACCACTTGCATTGGTATTGGCTAAGTCCAAAAGCTGGGAGATGAGAATAGCTGTGACCCTGGCCTTAACCGCTTTCACTGCTAGAGCACGGCGGGTTCGCCGGCCGCACACCCTGCTCCAGAGCGCAGGCCTCATAATTCAATGAACCAACACCACCCCTGGCACAGAGGCCCCGGGGAGCACTGTGCGCCCCACCTGGTGCGCCTGTGGCAGGGCGCGGGATGAGCTTCGTCAGGCCCTAGCCTAGGGATGAGGTAGATACTGGGGCTGAGTTGTGATTTCTTGGGAAAGCGTAGAGAAGGGGGGTGGGGGCGGCCTCCCTGGGAAATTAACAAAACCTACACTTCTCAAAGTCCCCCTCCCTCTCCCCCGCGCTTTTCCCTGCCGCGCGCCCGCCCTCCTCAGCGCTCTGTGGAGACGCGGGCAGCCTATCCCGAGTGTGGGGAGCTGCGGAGCAGCCGGAGCGGAGCGCGATTCCGCAGCATCACGTGCCGGAGTGGGGGCTATAAAATCCCCGAGCCGGGGCGCCGGGCGGGGGACGTGAGGACCAGCCCTCTCCTGGGACCCCTTTGTTCGCCGCCCAGACGCCGACACCTCCGCGTCCCCAAGGGCTTGACGGCCCGCTCCCGTGCAGCTCCGGGAAAAGAGGTCGGGACACGGGGGCGGGCACCGCGGCCCTCGTCCCGCCGACATGTCGCGCTCCTTCTATGTCGACTCGCTCATCATCAAGGACTCCTCCCGGCCCACGCCCGCGCTGCCAGAACCGCACCCGGGGCCGGATTTTTTCATCCCGCTGGGAATGCCATCCCCGCTGGTGATGTCGGTGTCCGGGCCTGGCTGCCCGTCTCGCAAAAGCGGCGCTTTCTGCGTGTGCCCGCTCTGCGTCACTTCGCACCTGCATTCCTCTCGCGCGCCCGCGGGTGCGGGTGGCGGAGGCACAGGGGCCGGGGGCGCAGGGGTCGCGGGCGGAGGGGCGACGGGAGGCACCGGGACCTTGCCTCTGCTCAAGAGCCAGTTCTCTTCCGGCCCTGGCGACGCTCAATTTTGCCCGCGGGTGAGCCATGCGCACCATCACCACCATCAGCCCCAGCAGCCCGGGTCGGCGGCCGCCGCGGCGGCCGCAGCTGCTGCCTTGGGACACCCCCAGCACCACGCACCTGTCTGTGCCGCCACCACCTACAATGTGGCGGATCCGCGGAGATTCCACTGCCTCACCATGGGTAGGGCGGCGTCCCCGGGCACCCGAGCGCTTCGCCTTTCCCCACTTAGGGGCAAACTTTCCACCTCCAGGGGAGGAAGTAGGAGCACGGGAGAGGGGTGGGGAGGAAGAGAGGGAGGAGGGGCTTTTAGTGTAGCTGTCGTATCCTTTCCCAAAAGTTCCCCAAGGTGCAAGGTAGCTCGCCAACCCATGCACGCAACCAGATGCACTTCGAGGTTTGCTTGCGCGTCTGCCCCGCAAATCGGTGCCTTGGAGACCTCGAGTGGGAAGCGCGGAGTAAATTTAGGTCAAGTGGCTCAGGTTTGGGGTGCGTGGGTCTGAACCAAAGTGTGACATCCTGCGTCTGAGCTGACTAAAAGCGTTGCAGTGCTTTGGGATGAGGCTCAAACCCCTTGGTTGGGCTCGGAGGGAGCAGAAGAGACAAGTGCAAGCGCACAGGCCGCTTTAACTCTCTGACCTCGGGATCTGGGCCTCCAAGGCCAGAACTTGTTGCGGGCTCATCTTCCCTTCCTCGATTGATGGTGTGACTTTGCCACGAGGTGGGAAAGAGTGAGGATAAACACAGGCGTTAGCCTGGGCTGGGAATTTGAGATGGGTCCTTGGCAAGTAATGGTAGCGGGCTGGGCGACCCGCCCGAGCGCTCATCTCTCTACCTCTCTCAGTTCATCTCTCTCTCTTTGTCTCTGTGTCTCTGTCCCCCCCCCCCCCGTCCGCAGGAGGTTCCGATGCCGCCCAAGTGTCCAATGGCAAGAGAATGAGAACGGCATTCACTAGCACACAGCTCTTGGAGCTGGAGCGGGAGTTCTCTTCCAACATGTACCTGTCTCGCCTTCGAAGGATCGAAATCGCTACCTACCTGAACCTATCCGAGAAACAGGTGAAAATCTGGTTTCAGAACCGCCGCGTGAAGCACAAGAAGGAGGGGAAGGGCACGCAGAGGACCGGCCACGCGGGCTGCAAATGCATCGGCAGCCAAGCACACTACGCACGCTCCGAGGACGAGGACTCCTTGTCGCCAGCATCCGCGAACGATGACAAGGAGATTTCCCCCTTATGAGGGGCCCACCACCACTCCATCACACAGCGTGGGCCATCCAGGGGCCAAAAGTCCCTTAGCCTCCATCGCACCTGCTGAAGAAACTGGCGGTTGTCCTGGGAAATTCAGAGCTGGGCCTAACCTCTTTTTACTCTTTTTATGTGAAGCTCCATCCGGAGTTATAGATAGTTTTTTTTTTAATGTAAATAATCTAGAATCCACCTCAGTCTTATGTAACAGGAAAAACAGGGTTGTTTTAAGTTTAATACCGTATGGGGTTTTTGAAAGCGCATGTCATTTCTCCACCTGTGTTTCAGGATGAGATGAGAGCATGGAGTTTCTTCATTTTTTGATGTTTCTTGAAGTGAAATCACTGGAGTCGCAAGCAATTTAGAAAATTAAATTTTATAGGTCTTGAATTCTGAAAATCTGTGTGGGGAGAATGTTAAATCCAAGTCGCTGGAAGTCCCTTTGTATGTGAATAGTTTTACATAAAATTTATATTTATATTTATTTAAATAAATAAAATGAAAATCAGGATTTTAAATTTGTGTTTGTCTTCCTCCTCGAACACGTAGAGAAAGATAGCAGTGGGAGAAAGGCTCCCATGGCCCTAGGGGAAAATGTGAATGTGGGATTTTGGGTGAGAGAGCCTGTGGCTTCAAAGGTTTTCTGTGTGACAGAAATTTCTGTCAGGAAGACACCTTTAGTTCTGATACCCCTTCTAGGTGCACCAGACCCTCAAGACAGGTGAATTGCTCACTGCAGACCGAATATCCACCAGTTAAAGCAGCACAATGATGACAGGCAAGCATTTACTTTAGCAAGAAAAGTGAAAGAGCCTTACCTACTATTTATTTTCTTCCTTCTCATTTCTCCTAGAGCTAAAACCTAAGTTCTGTGACAGAATTTACGTCATTGCGGTGGGGTTTGGTGTACAGTGACCCACCCAATAAGTCCCAAGCAAACAGGCAGAAATGCACAAGTGATACCACAGCTGACTAAAAAGGTTACTGATCCTGGGTTACCCTTGAAACTGAGGCAGAGAAACTATTCTATGTAAAGAGTTACAGTTTCACATTTCTAAAGCAGCCCAGAGACCCACTGAACTCTTGGGGTTTGTTTGTTGATCCCCTCAGTCCCTCCCCTCCCACAGGATGAGGAGCACTTAGCTCTTCCTCCAGCACCCCGGGCCCAGCAGCCTGGCCTAGGTTTAAAGGTGAGACATGACCAAGATGCAGTTAGGAGATCGGAGTCCTACCAACATCCGTGAGTGGGTGAGATTTCTGATTACTTTCCACAAAGATGCCACCCAGTTAGTGGTGGCACTCAATTGTGCTGTCTGCAACAGCTCTTGTGGTTTGATTTATTTTAGGTCTTAACCAAAATTTCACCAGGAGACTGGCTCTAAAACTGGAAACTTATGAAGGAGAATATGACCACAGGTTCCCGGAAGTCCCTGCTCCTCTGAGAGAGAGAGAGAGAGAGACAGAGAGAGAGAGAGAGTAGAAGAGGGGAGGGGGAGGGGAGGGGAGGAGA
>PVJA010028675.1:0-27413 GCA_004027025.1 Myocastor coypus | reverse complement strand
GCATACAGCCATTGCAGAAGAAAAGCTTTCTCTCTGAATGATTTCATGGTGCACTACTTCTTTGTCCATATGCTCAACATTTATTAAGGACCGGTAGCATCAAAATGATGCAACACGGTGTGGTTAGGACTGTGTTCTAAGCAGCTCACTGCTCGATGTATCTGTCCTCTCTGTTACTTCTGCTCAGCAGTATTACTTTGGACATTTATTTAGCTTCCAAGAGTCTTTTTTCTTACATGCAGAACGCAAATAGAGAAGGAGTATCTGCGATAATTCAATGATCCTATGAAAAGTGAGCGCTTGTACATATTCAATACGGTGTATCTATTACAACCTACCCATCATGTGCCAGTCACTGGATAGTGACAGAGGCAGAATAAATAATAAATGCATGAAAGCTGACAATGAAATATGTGGTAGCAGAATCCAGCAGTTTCATTCATCCTAAAATACTCCATTTATCAAAAGATCCAGAGGATATCTGAGAGCCAATGTAGAAAAGATTCCGACTCACTTAATTCTCCCAACTTCTAGTATGATCTACTCATGCATCACCGGAGTACTACTGAGTGTACACTTTGATATATTTTCCTACTATGAATAGGGGGTCTATATAGTTTTATATCATCCACAATTTTTATTTTCTTGTGGAGGTAAGGTCAAAAGGTGACTAGGCATGGATTAGCTGTAAACCTTGGATGCATGATACTCTGTTCATTGATTTACTTGCTGCTGTATATACTTCACTCTCTGCTAATAAGCATCATTAAGGCTAACAGGATATATAAAAACTTAATTTTCTCTATATGATATTTTTTCACCTGCTCTGCATCTCAAAGCAACCATTATTCTAATTTTG
Organism: Myocastor coypus; assembly: GCA_004027025.1. Lineage (NCBI taxonomy): Eukaryota > Metazoa > Chordata > Mammalia > Rodentia > Myocastoridae > Myocastor > Myocastor coypus. The sequence goes on along the minus strand of PVJA010028675.1, from coordinate 26,554 downwards.
TGTTCATTTTATCTTTGCATTTTAATTGGACCCTGGTTTTGTTTCAAAATCACACAACTAATTTTCATTTTTCCACTTACACTATTGTACATAAATGTTTTTCAACAGCTATCACAGCATGTTCAGTAGCTATTAAGTTATGAATCGATATGTTGTCAATTAAATTTCAATTATTTCTAGGTTTCATTTTGTTCTGCGCTGTATTTAAAAATTTTCCGTTGTTCTGCACTCTGGAATATTTACTTCTCTATTTTTACCTCTTTAATGTCAGAAACGTTACTCTCTGACTATTGTCTCCTACAATGCTGTTCAGAGAAAGACCTTCTCACGCATTTATATGTGTCTTTCAATATACCCAGAAATCCCATGCTGTTATTTCCTTTAAATGATAGAGACTTAGGGCTGGCATTCATATTTCAATCACTCAGATTTTGAAGCCAAGTCCCCTCTGCTGCCTGCTCACTGATGACTTTAGAAACACTCTCTCTCAGCACCGATGCCCCCGTGTCCTCTCATCATTCTTTAAACTTCCTGTAAGGTTTTAAAGATCGGTATTTGGAGCTCATTTCATTTACATTTTCTGCACTATTACCAGGGGAAGAAAGAATGAGGGAGAGAAAGATTCCTCCAGCAGATATTTTAAGAAAGTGAAAAAATCTTTGAATACCTTTACCAGAAAAAAATTCAAACTTACTTTGCATAATCATGGAATTTCAGAGTTTGGATAAAACTAGAAATGAGGTCAGCTTCCTTCGGCTCTCTCCACTTCTACGTTACTTTTCATTTGAAAACAAAACCAAACTAAATGAAACCGAACCAAATATTGGAACAAACTGTGGAGTTACTTTCTCAAGATCACAAAGTACTGGAAGATCTGGGACGAAAAGCTCAGTTGCACGAGTGTCAGCCAGATAGCTCAATGGACTAAAGTGCCTGCTTAGGCAGAGCACAGTGGCTGGGGTTCAAGCCCCAGATAAGCCTTGATGGCCCCACCTCCGGAGCTCACTGAGACTGGGTGTGTTGGTGCACGGCTGTAATCCCAGCACATGGGAGTCTCAAGAGAATCACTACATGTCCCATCTCTGTACTGAAACCCTATGCACTCTGTAATAAATACATTTTTTTAAAAAAATGAACATACTGGTATTGGTTACCTTCTCCTGTGTAGAAATTCATCCAAACTTCTAGATTTAGCCACAATCATTTTACTGATATGTACATTGTGGATTAGCAGTGCAGGCTGCTCCAAGTAGGCTGGTTTTCTTGCTTTTTCACTCAGATTATTTGTGTGTGTGTGTGTGTGTGCGTGTGTGTTTCTTTTTTTTTTTTTTTTTTTTTTTGAGACAAGGTCTCACTTTGTAGCTCAGCTAGACTTGAACTCGTAGCAATCTTCCTGCCTCAGCCTTCCAAGTGCTGTAATTATAGGCATGGGCCACTACTCCCAGCTCTCTCAGAGTATCTTTTGGTGTCCTAGCCAGCTGGTTAGTGAGTTGGCCCAGGATCCTTGACCTGGAATAATTTAGTACTGATCTGCATATTCTGTTTTCAGTTAGGCTGCACTGGTTTCCTTCTCTTGGCAAATGAATCTCTTAGGATAGAAAAGTAATCCTTGGTGCGTTCATGTTTGTTAATTTGCTGACATTTCTAGTTCTGTTATCAGTACTCTCTGTCACTGTGCAGTGGTGCCTGGCTTGGTGATGAGGTGTTGGTCAGAGAAGGAAGCATTCCACAGTTCCATGCAGAGGTAGTTGTATTTAGCCAGTCTGAACTGGGTAAGTCTGCACCCCATGTCAAAGAATAAAAGCCTGCCTGATCAAAGGCAGGTTGCCTTACCCAAATATCTATCCCAAAACTTTTTCAAGAGAGTTTTCTCCTAATGGTGGCACTCAAAATATGGCAAAGAGCAAGATAAAGGAAAAGAAATGCAAGAATGTTTTCCTCCTCTCCCTTTTGTACTTCAAGCTATGGGTCTGGCAGCTACTTATTCCATTCAGAGATGGTTAAAACTCCAAGGTGAGGGCCATTTCTTAGTATGCCTATCCCTCTGGCTTCCTGCTGTCTGGTTGTGACTTGGTCTCTAATAGCAGCCCCAGCTTCCTTTGCCTACCAAGCAAGCATAGACATCCCTGTCCTGTAAATACTACTGTGGTTCTCTTGTGTCCCATGCTTTGACCCCGTTTCACCACCACTGAATTTCATTCCCTGTATAAAATTGATCTTTATTATTTATGGCAAATATTTAATTTTCTTTAGGTACAGCCTGACCCATACAGCAGCTTTCCTAAGTTTCTATGGTTTCTTAGAGATAAAGATAAAATATAGGTCCAGATTGAATTTCCAAGTATCTCATTCAGTGCTGCCTCCGATGTGAAATATTTACGCGCAATAGAGAATAAAACTTTTAAAAAATGATGTCCTCAGAAAGACTAGAGCAGATGCTGCTCATAAAAATGAGAACAATATCATTTGAATTAGGGATAAATATCAATTTAATGCAGTAGTCTGAAGACAAACTCATTGAAAGCCCATGGTAGGGCGAAGACATACAGACCTGGGGAAGAAATACTTGCAGATTAATTGTAAAGGTTGGAAAAAGGGGATTTTGAAATGAAATGATATGATATAGGTGTGGCTTCTACTAAAGCTGGAGCTGGTTGGTGAAACTGTTTCATCCATTCGTATGACTCACAAAGGCAAAAGATTAAATAACAAAACCAACAACCGCAAGAAAATGTGTGAAGTTACAAAGTAGGAGGAAATGAAGAAAAAGAATTGATTATGCATGAACATATTTTATATGTGTGACTTGTTGCTTGAAGTCTTTCTTCAGTCTGTACCCTCTGTTTTGTAGGTACACATTATCATTTTATTGGTTTGAGTTGTTGAGGAAAAGGTTTAGGGGAAGCAAGACCAAATAAAATCTAGATGTAAAGCTCTGGAAGGAGATACAGGGATCATGAGGGAGAATGATACAGATGTAAACACCGCACTGGGACGGCGCCAGGGCAAGTAAGATCTGGACAGCGACTGGGCAACTCTGTACCTCTCTGAGGAAAAGAGGTAAACATGGGCCAAGGAGATCCTCAGGAACCGGAGGCAAAATGTCGTCGTAGGCGTTCTTTGTGCAAACTTGCCAAGAGGAGGGCAAGAAAGAAGTGCCCGGATGCTTCCGTTAACTTCTCAGAGTTGTCTAAGAAGTGCTCAGAGAGGCGGAAGACCATGCCTGCTAAAGAAAAAGGAAAATTTGAAGACGTGGCAAAAGCAGGCAAGGCTTGCTATGAAAGAGAAGTGAGAACTTGCATTCCTCCTAAAGGAGAAACAGAAAAAGAAGCTCAAGGATTCCAATGCGCCCAAGAGGCCTGCTTAGGCCTTCTTGCTCTGTTCCGAGTATCACCCAAAAAACAAAGGAAAACATCTCGCCCTTTCCACTGGTGATGGCGCAAAAAAACTTGGAGAAATGTAGAATAATGCTGCAGCAGATGGCAAGCAGCCATATGAGAAGAGGATGAAGGAGCAGTATGAAAAGCACACTGCTGCCTCCCGGGCTAAAGGAAAACCTGACGCAGCAAAAAGGGAGCCGTCAAGGCTGCGAAAAGCAAGGAAAAAGGAGGAGGAGGAGGAAGACGAGGAGGAGGGGGAGGAGGAAGACGATGATGAATAAGTTCATTCTACCACAGTTTATAATTTTTCTCGTCTACTGAGCCAGCCATAATATAAAAGAAAGAAAAAAGTTCTTGTAATTTTCCTGTCTATAAAGCATTTATCCTCCCTAGCTACAACTCACTCGTTTTGAAGTAAAAAAATTGAAATATAAGGCTGTGTAATGTTCATTTTTAAACTGGACAGTGTCTTTTTTTTTTTTTTGGTATAGCTGACACATCACCGAATGTGTCTTTAGATAGCCCCACTGTGGTGGTATTTTCAATAGCCACTAACCATGCTCAGTATAGCATAGGGCTATAAATTGGCATGGAAATTTCAAACAAGTTCTCATCGGTGCAGAGCACAAATTACTTATGTACACGGACGGTAGTTTTTCATCTTCAGCTGTCTTTGATGCAGCTTGCATGAAATAATTGTTATTCTGTTAACTGAATACCACTCTGTAATTGCAAAGAAAAAAAATGTTGCAAATGTTTTGTAGACATTTTGAATGCTTTTAAGTAAATACAATTTTTTATTAAAAAATAAAAAATAAACACTGCACTGTTAAATATGTGTGAATATGTCGGAATCCTTAGGAGATGGAAAGAAACACAGAGAGCAAACAGATGTAGGCTGAAGGAAGTGAACAGAGACACAACTGATGGTCCTTATGAAGGGTTAGGGCTGCAGGAAGGCGGAAGGGAGGGAGGGAGTTCGTGAATGTGTGTGTGTGTGTGTGTGCGCGCATGTGCGTGTGTGTGTGTGCGTGTGTGATGGAGTGAGCGAGAGACAGAGAGACAGAGACACAGACACAGAAAGAGATTGATATAGAGAGAGATGTTAAAGATAAATATAGATAGATAGGTGATGATAGATAGATAGATAGATAGATAGATAGATAGATAGATAGATAGATAGTTAGATGACAGACAGACATGTGAGGAATAGATGGAAACAAAGAGACACAGAGAGAAATTTGTCGCTTAATCCAGCCGAGGTAACTGCGGCAAGAGGGATCGGAATAGCAAGGTGCACCTCTGGAGCACAGAATGAAATTCAGCAGATGAATTGCATATTTTAATAATGTTCAAAAACAAGACTTGCAAAAAGATATATGACCAAGGAAAGAAAACATGTAAAATAATTTTGAAGCTAGAAAAAAAAAAAAAAAAAAAAGATTCCAAAGTGACCAAAGGGAGCGCTAACTCAAGAAAAGACCCTATATTTTACCACGTTAAATGAAATTATCTGTATTATTTATTCATTTATTTATTTGTTTCAGAACTTTTGTTTGTTTGTTTGATTATTTTTATGGTCCGCTCAGCCTGCCCTGAGGACAGGGCTGGCGCAGCATGTGGTGCTGGGGATCGAACTGCGGTCCCTGCAGCCGCCTAAACTTTCCTAAGCAGGCTCTTTAGGCCACTGAGCCATCCTGTGAGACCCCTATATATAAGTATTGATGAGGAGAAAAACTTAAATATTTCATGAAAAACAGACAATGAAATTTAAAATCTGCCAGGAATGGTGTTGGCACACCTATAATCTTCGCCCTCTGGGAGGCTGAGGCAGAAAGATGGCAAAGTGAGGACACATCGTCTCAGAATAAATCAAAATCAAAGAGAAAATGTGAAGCAGAAAAATAATAGAACTAATGTAAAAAACCCACGGGTGTTTGAGATAAATACACACTTCTCAAGAAAAGAGCTACAAATGGTAAATAAATACAACTTTAAAAAGTATACGGCATCCCTGGTCATTCAGTAAATACACACTAAAGCAACACTAAGACTCCATCTTACCCCTGAAAGAATGACTATCGTCAAGAAATCAACCAATAACAAATGCTAGGGGGCCTGTGGAGTAAAAGGAACCCTTCTCCACTCTTGGGGCGAGTGTAGATTGGTGCAACTATTGTGGAAATTAGTACAGAGATTCCTTAAAACCTAGTACTAGAGGCCCCATTTGATGGAGCTGCTCGTCTTCTGGGCATCTTCCCCAATGTGAAACATCATACTACAGCAAAATGTGCGCATTCATGTCTATAGTAGCACAGTTTGTGATTGCTAAGTCTTGGAAACAACCAAGGTAGCCATCAGTGGAGGAATGGATACGGAAAACATGTATTTTATTTAAATATACTTGAATATACTTGGCCACAAGGAAGAAATATGAGGCATTTCTAGATAAAAGGATGCAAGAGGCAACCATATTCCCTAGTGAAATAAATCAGACTCACATGTGTAAGCGCTGCACTGTCCGTCTGGTGTGAGAAACTGAAGGAGTAAATAAGCACCAGCAGGTCCAACAGACCCTGCGAAATGTGAAAACAGAGGAGTGCAAGCATGAAGGAAGGGCAAAGGAAGGAAGCGAAAGGAAAAATGGCTTAAAAAGGATCACAGGAAAATAAAATCTTTGTAAATTTGTAGGGAAAGATGGGCTGGAGGGAAAAGAGGGGGTTAGGAAAACAGAGGAAAGAAAATAGATCACATATGGGTGCAAATTTCCTATTATGAATACAACTATGGTTCATATATATAACATATATTAATTATAATGTTATTATAGACATATAATATATGCATATATTATTATATGTGAATATATCATATATGCACAAGTTATATATAATATATAATATATTATAAATATATATGTATATATATATTTATAAAAAGTAAAACCCCTATTGCATAAGCCCACTGTCTGGGTCAGTGGGTCTGTCAGTTCAGTGCCTTAAGGATGATCAACACAATTCATGCAGTCACAAGAATGAAGGGGGAAAAAAAAGGAGAAAATGTAATTTTAAACGCAAAGCAAAGCCTTTAAAGTTTACCCAGCTGTACCCATACACCTAGCGAATTAATTTGACCATTATAGTAAGGGAAAGAGGAACAGCAATAAATAAAGAGGAAGAATGAATTACTAAAATTTTTCTAAGTTAGGAAAAACACATTTTAGCAACAGCAGTCAAATCCAGCTCCCCAAGGAACACGCGAATATCCCAGGTGGTGAACGTACACTGAAGCTCACCTAGCCACATGATAGACTTCTCAAGGCCAGTAGCAGACTGAGGATCGTGAATGATCACTGCCAAGAGGAGATCACGGTATATGTAACAAATGGCTTCTGATTAAAAAAGTCAGAAGACAGAAAAAAGAAAAAGACGAGGCAAGGTGCTGAAAAAAATCCTATTTATTATTCCAAATGGTATATCAAAAATATGTTTTAGTGGAATCTATGGGATAATATTTTCAGATAAGAAAGAATGGAGATCTGTCAGCCATAACTTTTAGTAAGACTAATGATTAAAAGAAATTTCCCAGAGTAAAGCAATGATATTCAGGCTTTGAAGAATTCATGATGAAAAACAAATATGATAAATATAAGAAAGAATCAATGAGTGTATCTCAAATGTATTTTTCTATTATTTCATCACTTAACATTTTGACATGAATTGAAAAGACTACGTGGCCCTTATACATGATGGTAACAGAAATGTTAAAAATGTGGTGTAATGCGCTGACACTTCTCTGAAGTTCTACATTTTTCATTACATAGAACAATACTAAGTTTAAAATAAATTTTATTTTATTTTTTAATTAATTAATCATTTCAGGGCCTCGCTACACAGCTGGGATTCATAGTGTTATCCTGTCTCAGCCCTTCTGGCCCTGGGGCGACGAACTTGCCCCACTATGCCCAGTTTCGGTGACCAGAACAGTGCAAGGCATGTGAGGGTTCTGGATTGGCATGGCATATGATGCTGGGGATCAAACTTGGGTCCTTGTGCTTATCCGGCAGGTACTTAGACTGCTGAGCTAGCTCTCCTGACTAAACTATTTTTTTAAAATTAAGAAACCCTATGAAATTAATTCAAAGTTAAAGCTTTAAAATTATTGTAAGTTTTGAAACAGAATACTGAAACTTTCTGCTTAATAAAACAAAAAGCAAAACAAAAGAATTCAAAAAACAAAAAAATAAGAACAATAGAAAACAAATAATTAGCACATGTGAATTCATAAAAACATGTATATGCATCAATTTAAAATAAGCTTGTCAGTCTGTATGCACCAGAAATAGCTTCTGTTGTGTTTATTGACATGGTTTTTGAAAGAAAAACTAATAAATGGTTTGGATGTAAGAGTGTGGAAAATATGTAAATACTAAGCAAATCTTGAGTGTGAATATTAAAATTAAAAAAACATAAATTTCCAGAAAATATTACAACAAATAAAGATGAGTTCACAATGATAGAAGCTTCAGTGTGTGAGAAAGATACAAAAATTATAAATGTATTATTTTGCAAATGAAAACTCAGGTATCACCAAAATAGATCAGCAGTCTAAGTTGCAGGATCCATGTTGGATCCCAGGTACCACGTGCCATACCAGCTCTGCCCACGGTGCACTAAACCAAGACTGATGTGATGGCGCATGCCTGTAACGCCAGCACTAGGGAGGATGGAACAGAAGAATCACTGTGAGTCAGCTGTGCATTGAGATCCTGTACAAAATACATTTAAAAAAAGAAAAAAAAAATCACCTTAAAAGATACAACACAATATGTCACTACTTTGATACAAATTCAATGTTTTTTAAAGTTCTAAATAATCTAGATAAGAGCTGGGCATGGTGGCTCATGCCTGTAATCCCAGCACTTGGGAGGCTGAGACAGGAGGATCGATGTGAGTTCGAGACCATCCTGGGCTACCAAAGTGAGCTCAAGACCAGCATGAACTGTGCATCAAGACCCGATCTCAAAAAGACAAAATAAATAAATTAATTAATAAATTAAAATAAATTAAAAAATAAATAATTTAGATAAAAAAGGAAATTTTCTAGGCTCTTACAGAACCTATAGAAAGATCTACAATTAGTGTTATATTTGATGGTAACACCCCAAATATTTCCCTTTAAGAATGAGAAAAATATAGAAAAGCTCAATTTTAACACTTTGATTCATCTTTTCATGGAAATTCCTACAGATTATAATAAGATACTGAAAATAAGTAAAAGTCACAGAAATTGTTAAGAAGAAAATGTAAACTATTTGTTCAAATATAACATGCATTTTTTTAGGTAGTAAATACTAACGAATATGTGATAAAGTCATTAAGCAAGAAAAATTTCTTAGCCAAGTATCGTGTTAATATACAGAACTCAATGTTACGTTGATATATTTAGAGTGAATATTTAGAAATGAAATGGAAAAGATTTCACATATGACTACATGATATAAAATATTTGGAAATAAGTTTAACAAATACAGTACAACCTATCTATAAAAAATATGAAATATTTTTCAAAGAATTATATGCCTAAATAGATTCATTTATGAAGTAGCTTGATATTGCTAAAGATGTTAATTTTTTCCTTAAAATTATTTGTAAATTTGTTACAAACCTAGTCATAATGTTCAATGTGATTTTTTAAAAAATTGATGATGATCCTAAAATTTATATGGAAAAGCGAAGAATTTAAGCATCCAAGTAATTATGATAATGACCAAATCTGAAAATCGTTTTCTGTGTGACTTCAAGACTTACTAAATATGTATTTCCATTAAAATACTGCATTGCACCCACCTGAGACCTCCTCCAGCCCACGTGAGACCTCGGGCCTGCTGCATCAGACCTCCTCTGACCTGTCTGAGACCTCCTCTGGCCCACCTGAGATCCCTCCGCCCCGCAGAATGCCTGAGACCACATCTGGCCTACGTGAGACCTCCTTTGGAAGGCCTGATACCTCCTACAGCTGGCCAGAGACCTCCTCCGGCCGTGCCCAAGCCCAGCCTATCTACCAGCTAGGCACACCATGTAAGTCAGACCTTTAGCCAGACACAAGAGTAGCCTATCCAACACCAGGTCAACATGAGTCAGACCTCTGGGCTAACGCACACATAGCCTATCCAGCAGCAAGGCCTTGCAGGTGAGTGGGACCTCCCTCCTGTGGCCTACAAGCAGCTCAGCCAAAACGAGCAGCCTAGACTGAACGACTAACCCATGGGAATACAGTCCTGAACCAAAGCTCATTGCTATATGGAGTGATACAGATAAGGAGCAAAATGCAATCTTAAGTCCTGAAAACACCTGTAACAGATACAGGAGATACTTTAATACCAGAAAATGGGAATCATGCAGAAGAAATCTCTGAATCAATAACTTCTGAAGTAGACAGACAAGTCCAAAAAGGTATAGTGCAACTCAGATTAGAGAAAACATGTGAAGTAGAAAAAGAAATGCATGAATTAATAGACTCTGAAGTGGAATAACAACTGCAGAAACGTATAGAGCAAACCAAGGCAGAAATAAATTCTGAAGTTAAAAAATACATTTCTAAATTAATAGCCTCTAAAGTAGGGGAACAACTATAGAAAGGTAGAGAGGAGAACAGAGCAGAAATAATCTCTGAACTAGAGAGAGACAGGATAACTATAATGAGAGACTTCAATCCTACTAAAGAAGACATTGATAAAAAATTATAGGAGAATAGAAAAATGATGGATTCTCTAATGGAGCATCATAGGAAAGAAATAGATCACATGAAACAGTTTCAAAGAGATATACAAGAAAATAAAATCTCAATCACAAGCTGGCAAAACCATATGAACGAAGGAGATGATAGAGTCATATCTTGAACACACCATCACAGCTAATGAAAAGGTGAAAAAAGGATCTCTTAAAAACAACTAGGATGCAGGAAAAAGTAATTCAATATCTGCAAGATGATGCAAAAATGAGCAGTGGGAGATTAATAGGAATCAATGAGAAAGAAGGAATCGAACAAAAGACATAAAAGAATATGGGCAGAAGTAATAGCAGAAACCATCCCGAAATTGAGAAAGCAACCAGACATTCAGGTAACTGAAGCATATACAACCCCAAATAACATCAACCCGACTGAAAACACACCCAGACATATAATAGTCAAGATCCCAGGAATCCAGCAAAAGAATAATATGCTAAAAGCTGCTAGAGAAAAGAAACAGATCACATTTAAAGGAAAACCCATCAGAATAATGGCAGATTTCTCTTCACAAACCATGAAGTCAAGAAGAGCATGGGGCAGAGTGCTTCAAGTCTTCCATGAAAACAAATTCCAGCCCAGACAGCTATATCCAGCAAAACTCTCCTTCAGGTATGAGGGAGAAATGAAATACTTCCATGATAAGGAACGACTAAAGAATTTCATGTCATCAAAGCCAACCCTACATGGTAAACTTAAAAAAAAAATTAGAGAGAGACCAAAATGACCTGAACTCAACAAATAAGAACAGAAAGAACCCACCAAATAAGGCAAACAGTTAAACACAGTAGAAAAAGAGGTAAACAGTGGTAAGTAAAACACATGCCAATCATCAGTCAATACATTTCAATTATAACCGTCAATGCAAATGGACTCAATTGTCTAATTAAAAGAAATAGACTGGCAGAGGGGATAAGGAAGCAAAATCCAACCATATGCTATATACAAGAAGCACACTTAACTCATAAAGAAGCACATAGGCTAAAAGTGAAAGGGTGTAAAACAATACTACATGCTCCAGCAGCTCAGAAAAAAGGCAGGGGTAGCATTCTTTTTGCAGACACTCTAATCTTCAAACCAAGTTTGTTCAAATGAAATGAAGAAGGTTACCATATATTGGTTAGGGGAAAAATTCAAGACAAAGACTTAACACTCATAAATATGTATGCACCGAACATGGGAGCCCCAAGTTACATAAGACAAACCATAATGGACATGAACAATCTCATATCCACTGCCACAATCTTAAAAGGAGACCTTAACACCCCTTTATCCCAAAAAGATAGCTTGAGACAAAGAATTAACAAAGAAGTAGCAAATTTGAAGGGTAAACTGGAACAAACGGACTTAGTGGACATACACAGTATGTTCCACTCAAACACTTCAGAATGCACATTTTTTTGACCTACAAATGGGACATTTACTAAAATAGACCACATATTAATGCATAGGCCATGCTCAAGTATATGCAAGAAAACAGAAATTGTCCCATGCATACTATCTGACCACTGTACAATGAAATTGGAAATAAATGACAAAAGAAACCACAAGAAACCCAGAAATACGTGCAAATTAACACCACCCTTCTCAGCAACCAGTGGGTTACAGATGAAATTAAACAAGAGATTAAACAATAGCTACAATTACATGAAAATTCAAACACAACATACAGGAACTTATGGGGTTCAATGAAAATAGTTCTTAGAGGGAAATTTATAGTCCCCAACTCCCATATTAAGAAGACAGAACAGCAAAAAATAAATACTCTAATGAAACACCTAAACGAAAGAGAATGGAAGAGCAAACGAAATCCAAACCCCAAAGACGGGAGGAAATTATAGAGATTAGATCAGAAATCAATTCAGTGGAGACAAAGAAAACAATATAAAGAATTAATGAATGAAAAAGACAGTTCTTTAAGCCAGGCTTGGTGGCACAATCCTGCAATCCTGGCACTCGGGAGGCTGAGGCAGGAGGATCGGTGTGAGTTCGAAACCAGCTTGAGCTACAAAGTGAGCTCAAGGCCAGCCTGAACCGCATAGCGAGACCCTGTCTCAAAATGGCCAAAAAGAAAAAAAAAAAAAAAAAAAAAAAAAAAAAAAAAAAAAAAAAAAAAAAAAAAAAAAAAAAAAAAAAAAAAAAAAAAAAAAAAAAAAAAAAAAAAAAAAAAAAAAAAAAAAAAAAAAAAAAAAAAAAAAAAAAAAAAAAAAAAAAAAAAAAAAAAAAAAAAGACAGTTCTTCGAAAGATTAAATAAAATTGATAAGCCCTTAGGTTACTTCATCAAAAAGAGAAAAGAAAGGACTCAAGTTCAAGCAATAAGGAATGAAAAGGGTAAAATTACTACAGACCCAACGGAGATTCAGAGTATCATAAATAAGTACTTTGAAAGTCTTTATTCTCAAATTGAAGACACAGAAGAAACAGACAGATTCCTAGAAAAGTATAAATTACCAAAACTCAATCAAGAAGATATTAGAACTCTCAACAACTCAGTAACAGCCAATGAAATATGAAATGTAATAAAAAGCCTACTGACAAAGAAAAGTTCAGGACCTGATGGATTCACCTCTGAATTCTACAAGATAATTTATAGAAGACATAAGCCAAATACTTTTCAAATTCTTCAGTGAAATTAAAAAGGACACAATCCTCCAAAATCATTCCTAGAAGCAAGTATTACATTGATACCAAAACTGGAAAGAGACAAAGGTAAAAGAGAGAGCTACCGGCCAATTTCTCTCATGAACATAGAGGCAAAAATTCTCAATAAAATCCTCACCACTACAATATAACAAATCTTCAAGAATATTGTACACCATGATTAGGTAGGATTCATCCCAGATATGCAAGAATGGTTTAATATATGCAAATTTATGAATGTGATACACTATATCAATAGAGACAAAGGCAAAAATCACATGATCGTCTCAGTTGATGCAGAAAAGGCTTTTGACAAAGTCCAACACTCATTCATGTTCAAAGTACTGCAGAAAGTAGGAATAGAGGGACTCAACCTCAATCTGATAAAAGCCATCTATGATAATCCAATAGCTAACATAATTATCAATGGGGAAAATCTGAAGCCTTTTACTCTCAAATCTGGTATAAGACAAGGATGTTCTCTATCACCACTCTTATTCAATATAGTTGTGGAATCATTAGCTATAGCCATTAGACAAGAGATAGAAATAAAAGGAATAAAATAGGTAAAGAAGAAGTTAAAATGTCATTATTTGCAGATAACATGACAATTTATTTGGAAGACCCAAAAATCTCCACCAACAAGCTGTTAGAATTAATACCCAAATTCAGCAACATAGCAGGTTATAAAGTCAACACAAAAAAGTCAATAGCATTTCTTTATACAGGTAATAAACACACTGTGCGAGAAATTAGAGAAATAATACCTGTTACAATAGCACCAAAGAAGGGACTGCGAGATAGCTCCATGGCACAACCGCCTGCTTGGCAAGTGTGAGGTCGTGAGTTTGAACCCTGGTCCTGCCAAAAAAAAAAAAAAACCAAAAAAATGAAATACTTAGGAATTAACCTAACTAAAGAAGTAAAAGGGCTTTTCAATAAAAACTACAGTACTCTGAAAAAAGAGATTCCAGAGGATTTGAGAAAAGAGAAAGATATTTCCTGCTCCTGGATAGGAAGAACCAACATTGTGAAGATAGCCATAGCCTCTAAAGTGTTATATGGATATAATGCTATTATTATCAAAATACCATCACTATACTTCACAGAACTGGACAAGTCGTTCCTAAAATTTATTTGGAACCAATAGTGACCCAGAATTGAAAGACAGTCCTGGGCAACAAAGGTAAGCAGGAGACATTACAATTCCTGATCTAAAATTATACTACAGAACTACTGTGATAAAATCAGCATGGTAGGGGCCGGCGGGATGGCTCAGTGGTCTAGAGCACCAGCTTGAGGAAGCTTGGGCGGCTTCAGGGACCACGGTTCGATCCCCGGCACCACATGCTGCGCCAGCCCTGCCCTTGGGGCGGGCTGAGCCGGCCATAAAAATGAGTGAATAAACAAACAAAGGTTCTGAAACAAGAATAAAAATAATAAATAAAATAAAAAAAAATTATAAAAAAAAATCAGCATGGTATTTGAAAAAAATAGACCTGAGGATCAGTGGAATAGATTATAAGATACAGGAGTTAATACAAGTTCACTAAGCAACCTTATTTTTGACAAAGGGGCCAAACGTATTTTCTGGAAGAAAGATAGACTCTATGACAAATAGTGCTGGAAAAAGTGGCTCTCCACATGTCCAAAACTAGAACTTGACCCAGGTCTATCACCATGTTCTACGCTAAAATCAAAATGGATTAAAGATATAAATATTAAAAGAGAAACCTTAAACTTCCTAGAGTTGGAGGAAATCTTGAAGCCATTGGGGTAGGCAAAGTGTTCATGGACGAGAATCAAAATGTATGTTTAACACTGGACAGAATCAACAGATAGGACCACATCCAGCTGAGGATTTTCATGTCAAAAGAAATTACCAACAGAGTGAAAAGATAACTACACAAATTTTGAAAAGACTTTAACTAATAAATATTCAGGCAAATTTGTAAAAAATTTATAAAGAGCTGAAAACCATTAGGGTACCAAAATTTAAAGATCCAATCTAGAAATGGGCATCTGAGATGAACACACACTTCACAGAGAAAGAAATTCAACAAGCCTATAGATACCTGAAGAAATGCTCTACATTGCTAGCCATTTGTGAAATGCAAATCAAAACAACATTTAGACATCATCTCACAGCAGAAATAATGTCTATCATAAAAAATCAACAAAGAGCAAACATTGGAGAGGCTGTGGGGAAAAAGGAACCCTTCTCCACTGCTGGTGGGAATGCAGACTGGTGCAACCATTATGGAAAGCAGTGTGGAGACTCCTTAAAAATACTAGTGCTGGAAATCCCATTCAATCCAGCTTTTTCCCTACTGGGAATTTTCCCAGAAGCACTGAAAACATCATATCATAGTGATATCTGTGCAGCTATATTCATAGCAGCACAATTTGTGATAGTCAAATCCTGGAAACAACCAGAATGCTCATCATCTGAAGAATGGTTGAAAAAGATAGGATATTTTCATAAAATGGAACATTACTCAGGAATGATAAACTAGAAGACTTCATATATAAATGGATATGTCTTGAACATATACTCATAAGTGAAACAAATCAAACCAAAGTATGCAAATATCGTATAGTCTCCCTAGTGTAAGCACTCTAAAGAATAAATAAATAAAAAGTAAATAAGTAAATAAATAAGTAAATAAATTTTGAGCGGTACCAGGAATCATTCTCAGGACCTTGTGTTTTCTGCCTTCTCAGCCCCTGTAGCTTTTCTTTAGAAGAGTGACTTAAATAGGAAATGCATTTGGAAGAGTTAAAAAATTTAATGTTTATTGAAAGTGTTAATGTTTAATTATTTGATCGGTCTTACATACCTATGTCTGTTGATCTATCCTGATTTGATGATGAAAATATGTGATGCAACCATTGTTAAATTTTTCTTGCTTTGAAATTCTGTACTATATGAACTCTTACTTGCTACTGTTTTTTTCTATCTTTGTTCCTGCTATTTTTACTGTTTAAAATAAAATTAAATAAATAAATAAATAAATACTGTGTTGCTATTGTAAGAAATCATTTTGAAGGGCATAGTGGATATTCCACTTATGTGGTTCAGTGCCCAAAAGATTTAAATCATGGAAGAAATGCCATTGGGCCAATCGTGCAGATCCATTGGCATATGTATATGATCAAATGAATGTTAAACAGTTTACTTTAAAATTGAACTTAGCCGTTTTCCAGTGAAAATTATAAAATTCTGGACTCTATTCTATAACAAAATATGAAAGAATGAATTGGTATGTGGTAAGTGAATAGTTCTTTACAAGATCCACAAGCAAGTAACCTAAAATAAGAAAACTTGATGCTGCAAGTTAATTAAAATTATTTAACATTCAGAGGAAGTTGAATAAAGTAGGCATGTATTGGGTAAATATTATCAAATAACATCTCTGAAAAGGAACTCCTATCTATAATATGTAATAAATCTGACAAGATATTAATAGAAACATAAGAAAAATGGTCAAATAGTAAAACAGACACTTTAGAAAGGAATAAGTTACCACTGAACATAGAGATCTTCATCATCATTAATTATCAGGAAAAGGTAAATTAAACAAACAATTTACCAGCATTCTTCCATTTGGTGGGCTAAAATTACGTGCTATAAAAACAAAATAGGGTGGTGAGATGGCTCAGCCGTCTAAGGTGCCTGCTTAGGCAAGCTTAGGCAACTGCAGGGACCATGATTTGATCCGGGTACCACATGCTGCGCCAGACCCACCCCCAGGGCAGGCTGAGCCCAGTGTTTCATTTGTCACAGATGCATAATATGTCCTTGTACATCTATCTACAAAGTTACCCAAGAGTTTTGTTTGGAGTAGCCAAAACCAAGAAGAAACCCTGTTACCTTGTAGTAACTAATGAATAAGCAGTTTGCATTATTGTTACACAAACGAATAACGCCTAGTCATGAAAGTAAAAATCAGTGTACTCAACAAGTTAGGGATGAAATAAGGTGGCATTATATTTTGCGAAAAAAGTCAATGCAAAGAGTATATTCCATAGAATTCATCAATGCTAAATTCCAGAAAAAGGAAAATAATCTATGGTGAAAATCAAATCAGAAAACTGTATTTCAGCTCCATGGAAGAAAAAAAATTGAGTAGAAAGTGAATGGGAAAAATTATTTCAGTGTGGAATTGGTTCTATGGTATATGCAATTATCACTTTTTAAAATGTATTTATTTATTTAGTCTTTTTGACACAACGTCTCACTATATAGTTCAGACTGGCCTATATAGTTCAGACTTTTTCAGACCACTATATAGTTCAGACTTTTGCAGCCCAGGCTGGTCTTGAACTCACATAGATTCTCCTGCCTCAGCCTCTTAATGAGAATAAAAATAACACTTAAAACATGAGAAATGAAAGAGTTTCACTTAAAAAATGATAGGAATTCAACAATGGTTGTTCTACTGTATATTGTTGTCTTCAAATTATTTGTTCAGATTACCAGATATAAGCATAAACTGATCAAGATGTGTAAATCTTAAGATGGAAAGAGAGCAAAGAAAGGCAAGCATTAACTCCTCCTTTCAGTAGACCAGCAGAAATCAACAGAAAAATTATGCAAACTGTGCTGTGTGTGTATATATATATATATATATATATATATATATATATATACACATATATATATATTTCTTTTTCCCTTATTTTCCAAGTTTTCTGTCCCTTTAAACAGTTTCTTTTTCTTTCACAATATCTATTGTACCTTTACTATTTATTTTATTCTTTGAGGTTTTTACACTAGGGAGGTAATATAACATTTCTATATGGGAGCCTGATTTAGTTCACTTATGAGTATTGCCTCTAGTTCCATTTATTTATCTGTAAAAGTTTTGAGTTTATTTTTTATAGCTGTATTAAATATGCCACATCATTTTTTGTTCATTCTTTGGTTTCTGGGCATTTGGATTATTTCCAAGATTTAGCTATAATAAATTGTGTTCCTATAAGCATAGTTGCAAATATATCACTGTGATATGATATTTTCAGTTCTGGTAAAAGTATCCAGGAGAGGAATTTCTGGGTTAGTGGTTGATATATTGTGTCAACCTGGGAAACTGAGGTGTGGTTGGATCACCTGGGCAATGCTAGGAACTGGGCTTTAGCTGTTCCTCCCTAGGGCATGGAGGGCCCACCAGAGAGTGGCTTAGCACTTAGAGGATATACATAAAGGGGACTGAGGAAGGATAATTTGTTCCACTTCCTCAGAGGAATTTCAGTCTTAAAGGTCAGCTTGGACTTCTTCTCCTGGTTTCCAGCACAGACTCTTTTGTCTCTAACTTGGATCCTTCAGCTTTCCATGCAGACTCTAAATCTTTCTGTCCCTGCCATTGCAGACCCATGGGCAGACTGATACCGATTTGCATGGAATATTGCAGTGAGCTCCAGACCATAGAGTGAATGCTTCAGTCTAGTGTGCAGTTACCCTCTGCATGCTTCCTCAGTGGACTCTGCGGCGGACTGTCATAAGCCAACCTTCTAATTTCTTATACATTTGCACATTTTATGTTATATCTGTTCCTTTAGCAAAACCCGGACTAATACACTGGGTATGTGTGATTATGAAGATTAGAAACTTAAAATTTGTACATTTTAATTTTTCAAAAATGGAATTTAAAATCTTACATTGTTAGATAATGATATGCACATATTACATTCTATTCTAATAGACAAGCTGGGGAAATAGATCAGTGGTATAAGCACCATAGCACCTGCCTGATGTGTGCGAGGTCCTGAGTTTGATCCCCAGTACAAAAACAAACAAACAAACAAACAAACAAACACTTTATTTTAGTAACCAACTCATATAATCAAAATGTGAGGAAGACATCATAATTGCCTTATTTGAATTAAAATATTTGAACACAAGATGAAAATGTATTTTAAGAATTTAGTCAGTAACCCATGAATTTGTTGGATGCAAATTCTTATCTTTGTATCTCTAATACACAATATATAATTTTTATTTTATTATATGCAATTTTTTTCTAGAACAGTGAAGCAGACATAAAGTTCCAGCACACATTTTATAAGGCATATTAAATGTAAATGTCCACATTTAAAATAAAATAAAATAAAAATAAACCAGAGCAACTTACATATTCAAATTGATTAATATCAAGTAAAATGTGAAATTTTGTTTTTCTTTACATATTCTGAGTCCAAGTAGTATGGGGAAACGTGATTAATTTGTGATACATTTTAAGTAAAATGAATCGCATATCAAATAAAAACAAGAAATTATTCAAAAATTTAAATTTTACCATATATATATATACATATATATATACACAATTAAAGTTGTATTGCAATTTTTGTGGTATAATTGTTAATTTCGAATATGAGAGTTCAGCAGGTGTTCATTATTGCTGGTTTTATTGTTTTTTCTATAAAATCATGTCATGCTGTGGTTCCACTATTTTTTTTTTGTTGACTTTGGCTTATTACAAATTACAATCAAGAGGATTGGTGTCATAGCTTAATGGCTTAAGTGCCTGCCTGGGAAGCATAAGGTTCTGTGTTCAATCCCTGGTACAAAAAAAATTAAAAGTATTTCATTATGTTTTTATTTTACTTTTTTTTTATATTATGGCTGGCTCAGACTGCCCTGGGGATGGAGCTGGCACAGCATGTGGTGCTGAGCATCAAACCAAGGTCCCTGCTGCAGTTGCCTGAGATCGCCTGAGCAAGTGCCTTAGACCGCTGAGCCGTCTCACTTTCCCTAGGGGAAGCATTACAAAAAGCAGTTTTGAAGAGGTTAACACTTTCTCCAGAAACTTTGTGTTTTTCATATTTAAATCTACATTGTATTTTTATTTGTCATCTTTGATATTTTTTATTAGGCTGATAAACAAACATGCTTTTCAGCGGTTTGTGTGTAACATCTGTGAGTGAGGCCTTAACTTCTTTCTTTTTTTTTTCTCTTTTTGAGACAGAGTCTAGCTATGCAGTTGAGGCTGGCTTTGAGCTCACTTTGGTAGCCCAGGCTGGTCTCGAACTCGCACCGATCCTCCTGCCTCAGCCTCCCAAGTGCTGGGATTACAGGCGTGCGCCACCACGCCCGGCTAACTTCTTTCTACTTTGTCTTCTCACTCTGATTTCTGTTTGCTCTTAAAATTTGATCATCATAATGAACTGACAACTGCCTTATTTTTAATTTATCTGGAACTCTGAACAGCCTCATGTTTACATTAGTCCATAATATGCAGAAGTTTTACTTGCCTTCATGGTTACATTTTTGGAAGATTACATCTTTCTTGATACAGAATAGTTAATCCATTCAGTGAATTATTTGAGTATTCTGTCCATAATTTGAAACTGCAAACAGAAGTTCAAAGGCACTCTAAGTTTTTCTTCTTTCTTTTTTATGTGTTTTTAGTACAGGGTTTACAGGATCTCACTGCACGGATCAGACCTTTAGTAATCCTTCCTGTTTTTCAGCCTTCCAAATGCGGAGATGACAGGTGTGTGCCGCCATGCCCAGTCTCACTCATCATCCCAGAGTACCCCAAGGGTGGTATTAGCACGGTAGGCCAGGCGTCAAACCCCCAACCCCTGCACCGGCCTGAGGAGGTACTTTAATCTGCTGAGCTATGTGTCTGACACCTCTTTAAGATATATTTTATCAACAAATTTGTCTGTCACATGGCATCAGTTGGAGAAAAGACTGGCTACATGATAAATGTTAACCATATTAGAAACGAAATTTTCCAGTGAAAACCAAAAGTTCTTTCTAAGGTCCCTGGAAGTTTTCCGTTGATTTACATGATGAGAACTTAATTTATGAGTATTCTTACATTATGCATGCAGTCTAGAATGATTACAAAACACAAAATAAATGCACAAGTTATTATAGTTGTAAAATTATTATAATTGCAAAAATGCAAGGAAAATTATAAAGTATATAATATAAGTGTTCATCTTAAAGTATTATAAGGCGAAAGTCAAGTATGTTCACCTACCTGGTTCTCAAAAAGCAAAGGTAATAAAAGAGAAACTTTAAGCCAGAGAATGACATGCAAAAACGCCATTTTCCCTAAATTTTTCTACACATTTAAGTACCATTAGTCAAATTCCAACAAAATGTTTTGTAGAATTTTTTAAAATTATATAAAAGGCTAGCTAATATTTGCAAATAAATATAAAAATGATAAAGTTAAGTCTGCTTGTTTCAAAAAAATTAACCTATTAAAGGAAACTGATACTGATTTAAATTGAGTAGACATGTACACAAAACGGAGTCTATAAGAAAAATCCATGTGCTTTTGGAAATTCAGAGAATGGTCAATTTGGTATCTCACAAGCAGGCATTTGTTATCAACTGCTAGAAGTCCACAGTTAGGTTCATGGGATGGTTGCCCCCTGGCGAAGAGGACCATGCATTGCCTGTAAGGCCAGGAAACAAAGTAAAATAAAATCTGAACAACATAGAATAGAACAAAGAAAAGGCACAACCTTTCAAATCCCTACACAAAGAGTAGTAAACCCAAGCATAGTATGGTAACATTTAGCAACGCATTTGCAGAGCCAATAAAATTGATCACAACTTCCTACATTTATAGAAAAAAATAACTGACAGGTTAAAAAAATTCAGATTTAAAGGATGTCAGAAAAGGTTAAAAATGATATAAAAATATGATCGTAGTGGTAGCACAAAGACATCTCAAAATGTCAAAAAGCAAAATCAATAAATAAAAGATGAAGCATTTAAAATAAATACCAACTCTTGTTTCCATAAATGAATTATATTTTAATGCAATTTGTTGCATCATATATATATATATATATATATATATATATATATATATATATATATTTTTTTTTTTTTTTTTCTTTGAACAGGCAGATTCTTTGAAAGCAGCCCGACATTGCTTCAGAGCTGGCATTTCTGCCTCATCCTGAGTGGAGGGGTAGGGGCTTGTCTCCTCACTGTAGTCTGTGTAGAGATTCTTATATCCCACATCTTTCTTTAAAGCACTGTGCCCAGCAAGGCTAAAAAGGAAACTCTTTCAAACTGACTTGACTTTGAATCATTTTCAAAAATTACCTTTGAAAATTTGATTCAAGCTCCTCGGGCTTGGGCGTATTTTGTGTTTAGAGGAATCGGTATATTTACTGCATTGCACTGGGTATGGTTCTGGATGTCTTCAATTACCTGTGAAACACATTTGTGCCTCTGTCTTCTATGGAGCCATGTGGCTCCTGACATGAGATAAAATAGTAACTCCTTATATTTTATACTGTGAATAATTGATGCTATTATCCCATGTTCTCTAAGTGATATATGCCCTCAGCTTACGGTTGTACTTAGAGATCAAGCCATGTCTCTTCTCTTCTTCGCACAAGCAAACATTTCAAAGGAGAGAAAGGCAAAAGCAAAGGCATAATAAAAGCCAGGTGTTTATTTGAGTATTAATATCCTGCAGATGTGTCTGAACCAGCTGCTCTGCTGCTGAAAGTTTGCCAGAGTTCCGGAGTCCCCAGTGCTTCTTGGCCACTGTGTCCTCCAACTTGAAGCAGAAAATGCAGATTTTCCAGAGAATGAGAATGAGAATGAACTGCCTTCCCGCCCCATGAAACAAACTAATCACTTGTCAATAGTCTCCAATTTTGTTTGGTTTTATATATTTGAGTGTACTGGGAGGGAGGGAGACTCACCAACTCTAGATATACAGGGTCTGGATTTTATTTCTGCAACAAATTTCCAGCTAATCATTAGCTATTAAGGAAAATTATATGTGAAATTCTTAAGCTTTTAGAATAAATTTTTAAAAATAAAACATCGGTTGTTGGTTGTAACTCTGCATCTTTATTTGTATGCAAAGCGTCCTAGGTCACCGAGCATTGCACACACACACACACACACACACACACACACACACACACACACACACACACATTTCCATACATGCTTGCTTACACTTAGTTACCACAAGTATCCCCTCTCACACACAGGCAGGCCTTCTTGTTTCACCTGCCAACCACACATAAAGTAGACCAATGCCAAAGGAAAATATGAAGACTAGTATCTTAGAAAATTTTATGTTGGAATAAGAAATATGGTTGTAAATCAGGCATTATAGCACCTGCTGTGCCCAGAGAACAGAGGCAAGGGGGGACAGTGAGATAGCTCAGCCAACTAAAGCTCCTGAAAAGGCAAGCTTATGCAAGATAAGGAATCAAGGTTTGATCCTCAGCATCATAAACCATGCAGAGTTGGCCAGAGTCGGCCAGAGTCTGGGCACAGTGGCACAAGATTATAATCCTAGCACTGGGGAGGCTGAAATCAAGTGGGTCGCCAGGAGCCGAAGCTATGTTAGTGAGACCTGATGGTTAAGAGAACGAAACCCTGATTACATAGAAGTAACCATGTGAAGCTAGTAGAAATAAAAGTAATTCTGCTAAATAGTTGCAAAGAAGGAAAAATAATACAATCTTGAAAAGGTAGTTTGTTCACTGGATCACCCTGGCAGGCATTTCTGCAAAGATCTCTCTGCGCTGACCGTTTCCTGTTCTCCCATGATGTTTTGGCTTTGCTCTTGGTGAGTAGGACTGTCTTTATTTACGCACTTTATTTTCATATTCTCTCTATTTATTTTTTGCATCTGCTGTAATTTCTTTTTATTATGTTTTTAAGAGTAAAAATAACAGAAACAAAAACAGAAAAAAAAAGGTGACAAGGGTACATATAGGTACAGAATTTCAAAACAAGAAACATTTAACAGTGGTTACATTACATATTTTCATCATCAAATAAGTATACATCAACAGACATAGGTGTGTAAGACTGATCAAGCAATTAAACATTAACACTTTCAATAAACATTAATTCTTTTTAACTCTTCCAATTGCATTTCGTATTTAAGTCACTCTTCTAAAAAAAATTATTGTGGTTGAGACTGCAGAAAATGCAAGGTACTGAGACTGATTCTTGGGGCCACCCAATTTATTTATTTATTTATTTGTTTGTTTGTTTGTTTATTTATTCATTCTTTTGGGTCCTTAAACTAGGGAGACTATTTGGCATTTGCATATGTAGGTCTGCTTTATTTCACTTATACATCCATTTCTATGTGAAGTCTTCTAGTTTATCATTCCTTCTAGCTGAATAGTATTCCATTTTATGAATATTCTCTGTTTAGGTCAAGCACTTTGTTTGAAAGCATCACTGATCACACATCCTGGAATCAGGTCTTCGTTGTTCTTCACTGTTGAGGAGGACCTAGCCAGGTCGTTGCTATAGCCTCATTCCAAGGAAACATTTAGAAGTCAACATCAGCATCCTGGGCCACATACAAGCAATATATTACCAGAATACCAAGAATTTTGAAGGAAATTCCATGTGGAATTGTGTCATTTCATCCTCATAATGTCAAAACCATGAACAGTCATTTATGAGCACTGGCTAAACTTGTCCTATCCAGGTTGAGTTTACAAAGTATAGGTTTCAAGAACAAAGTTTAACTATTGCAATGAAAAGTGATCAGATTAATAAAACAAATTCAGCTTCACTTCTAGCTGAAAACTCTAAAATCATCCTAAAGATACAAGTGTCATGTGTATCAAGAGTCGTTGAGGCCATGTGACACTTTTTCATAGGCATGTTTCTAGTTTCCCAAAGGATCTGCCCATGTATAGCAAATAACGTTAGCAATAACTGTTTCCTCAGTTAATATTGTAACTTAGAGAAATTTTATTCCCTAAGCCCCTACTAGTAAGAAATTTATATCTTAAATTGTTGAGCTGAAGTGGCTTTAACAATGGAGTCAGCTGTAATCTAAATTGTTAGAGATTAATTTTTGAACTCTGTAGTAGTTCTAAATGATTGACCCCAATCAAGAAGGAGGAGGATAAAATAGTGTTGGATTGACAGAATTTCTAGACCTACAGCATTTCCTCTGAATTCACATGATTTAAAGAGTGTTAGACAACATTTAGATCTCTTTAGTTTAGGTTGAATCCAGAACTATTCTAAAACCCATTGTTCCTTTATTTATTAATGAGATATGATATTGCTTTTGTATATAGTTTACTGTCAAATGCCCTGCAAGTGAAAATGCACCCCTTCGGAGAATAATGGGAAATTTCAGGTACCCGACCTTGCCCATTAAAAATAACTTATAAGCAAGTGTTGGTTGCAACTACGCAACATTTTGTTCTTGAATTATTGTAATGTTGAAGATGATCAACACTTGGATCATTAAGTTGTGAATATGTGTGTAAAGGATTTAGTTCTGTCATTTGTAACATTTGAATCTAGTTTGGAGGCAGAGTTTGTATAACTTAGACACCAAGAAGAAAAGAATAGAAATACGAGTTCAGGACCCTGATATTCTGCGTGTATCAGAGAGAAACAATTTCATGTGGAGCAGTAGAGAATCTCCTTATCCAGTAAACTAAGAGTTTTTGGGCATCATTGGCAAATTCACTTGGTAGATCCAGCAACCAGTTGTTTCCTGCTTTGGGAATGGTCAGAGAAATATAAATTGTAACCTTACTCTTCCAGGGGAATAAACACTTACACTTAGAAAAACTTAAAAAAGAAATGATGAAATTAAAAAAGAAAAAACAATGGCCTATTCCAGGAATCTCAGGGTTGCAGTCCCCGAAACAAGCTACCTACTTTTTGCCAAAGGATTTTCAGATTTTAATGACCACTTAGGTGCTGGTGCAGGTAGGAGGAAGAACATTTCTATCATGAGAGATGAGTATGCAAGAGTCAGTACAGAGACTTTCTACCACCTCCTTTTGGGGTGGTAGTACAGAGACGGCTGAGAAGGGCTTCATAAGAACATGACTAGCAAAGTTGGGAGCGCTCTTCGAGAAATGTTCGTTCTTTGTTTTGTTTTATTTTTCTTTGTTTTGCTTCAGTACAAGGAAACATTAGATAACACCTCTTGATAACTGAGGTCTTTGTTTTCCTGCCAGATAATGTAGGCCAAGTCTTCTCCCAAAGTTTTATTTTTATTAATGCATTTATTTTTATTTATTTATTAATTTGTTTGTTTGTTTATTTATTTATTTATTTGCGGGACCAGGGTCCAAACTCACGACCTTGCATTTGCTAGGAAGGCACTTGTGCCATGGAGCTAACTCCCCAGCCCCTATTAATGCATTTACCTTAAGGTTTGTAAGAAGGCGGCACTTAGAAGTTAGTGAGAATAATTTTATGATGTCTTTAGAGGAATACCAAGGGTGTGGACGATAGTAACTTAAGACCTCAATCATATTGATAAAGAAACAAAAGTTATTTGCATTCTGCTTAGCATTTAAAATAATAACCTTGACGGATAACATCATATCAACCCTATCAAACTTATAAATACTATGTAATCTGGGAACAGTTGCATCATTAACATATCTATGTATGTATAGGTTAAAAATGTGGCCTTATTTATTATTTGATAATTCCATTATATTATCAAACATACCCAATACAGTAAACCTGATTTCAGTAAGCCTTGACTATGTGTGTGTGTGTGTGTGTGTGCGCATGTTTGTTACTAGTTTTTTTAATTACTTTAATATTTTTATTGTTTAAATTTAGCAATGATTATGTTACATATTTTCATAATCACATCAGTTTAGATTAATACATATAGGTATATAAGATTGTTCAAACAATTAAAAATTAACACTTTTAAATCAACATTACTTTTTTTTTTTTCTCCCCCCCCCCTTTTTTTTTTTTTTTTTTTTTTTTTTTTTT
>PVJA010028674.1:0-27400 GCA_004027025.1 Myocastor coypus | reverse complement strand
AAAAAAAATAGCAGCACAATTCACAGCTGCTGAATCTTGGCAACAGCCTATCTGGCCACGAACAGATGAATGGATGAAGAAGCAGCACAGTCAGGCGGTCACATTTAAGACCAGGTCATTGGGGCCGGGGAGACAGCTCTGTGACACAAGTGCCTGCCTGGCAAGTGCAAGGGTGTGAGCTTGAGTCCTGGTCCTGTTAAAAAAAAAAAAAAAAAAAAACCAGGTCACACTGCTGTGACTAGCCTTAAATGGCCTGGTCACCAAATGAGGAATGTATACAGTATGTACATTTCAACAATCACAACAAAGAAATGGTCAGAGGAGACTCCAGCGTGGCGACTGTCAGTGTCTCGCCATGCGGGACGTTCTGCTCAGCCTCCCCAGTGCTGGGATCACAGGCGTGCACACCCACGCCTGGCTTCACCTGCATCACTCTTACATGCAACACTGCAAGTGAAACAGAACTACAGCACTGCACCGCACAGCGCAAGCAGCACAAACACAGCGCCGTGCAGACACAGTGTGCGCTACCCAAAGAGACGCGGAGCCTCTACAGTAAGTGCAGCACCGCACAGCAAAAGAGGGGCTGCATGTCCACACAGCTGTGTCGGAAACTGAGCAGGTGTTAAACAGGCAGGGCGCTAAGCAGGGAGCATCTGTATGTACACATAGTGAGAACTACTCAGCCACCAAGATAAACTTGAATCATTCATAGGTTAAGGCGTCACTGTTGAGTGAAATAAGTCAGGTACACACGCCTAATCATCATGGGATTTCTTTTTTTTTTTTTTTTTTTTTTTAAAGTGGCTTCTTTTTTAAAAAATTTTATTTATTATTTTTATTCTTGTTTCAGAACCTTTGTTTGTTTATTCACTCATTTTTATGGCCGGCTCAGCCTGCCCTGAGGGCAGGGCTGGTGCAGCATGTGGTGCCGGGGATCGAACTGCGGTCCCTGAAGCTGCCCAAGCTTCCCAAGCAGGCGCTTTAGACCACTGAGCCATCCCGCCGGGCCCCCATCATGGGATTTCTTTTATGAGAAGACCAAAATACCGTACAATTAAGAGCAAAATCTCAGATGGATGACAGGAACAGGAGTAAGAGCAGAAGACAGGAGCCAGGCGTGGCGGCACAGGCCTGTAGTGCCTGCGCTCAGATGGCTCAGGAGGGTCACCACCACCAGCTGGAGGCCAGCCCGGACTACAGAGCAAGACCTTGTGTCAAAAAAAAAAAAAAGAAGGGCAACAGCAAACGGACAGAGGAAAGAGCAAAGGAGGAGACGGCAGAGGGATCAGAACAGAGAGTCACAGAAAAAGAGAACTGGAGCTTCTGTAAATGAGGGGAAGGAGCTGAGAGGGCTGCTGGAGAGCGGACAAAAGAGAGGTCAGCTCGGGAGGCCGAGGCAGGAGGACCGCTGCGAGTTCGAGACCAGCCTGGGCCTCAAAAGTGAGCTCAAGGCCAGCATGGACTGCACAGTGAGACCCTGTCTCAAAAAGACCAAAAAAAAAAAAAAAGAGAGAGAGAGCAAGAGAAACCAGGAGCTGCTGTGGATTCATCAACTCCCCAGGACCAGTCAGACCTAACCCAGGCACGCTGCAGCTCGGGAGGGGCTGGCAAGCAGATGGCCCCACAGGAAGTATCCCTGAGGCCTTCGCAGGACCCAGGGCTGCCATGCGGGATGCACTTTGGCCCTGGTGGAGGCAGTGGCTGCCGAACATACTGAGACTGCCGCTGAGCTCATTCCTGGTGCTCAGGGCGAGAGTAGAGTACACTTCACAACTGAAAACAAAACAGTCTCCTAAGTGGAAGCCAGGGGCCAGCATCTGGGCCCACACTGGGCACTGTGGGGAGGAGAGCCAGCCCCAGGGGAAGAAAGGCAGGGGAGTGGTGAAAGCAGCTATGAGCAGCTGCGTCCAGAGGGCACCAGGAGCGGGCCTGGCAGGCACGCCACTGCAGGCTGCAGCGTGGAACCCACCTGCCTACCAGCCCTCCTCACGGGCCCTGGAGGGGCTCAAGTCAACCTGCTCTCCACTTCCTACCAATCTGGCCCTGGTCATTAAGCCTCAGCAAATCACAAGTAAACACCAGCAGGCCTAACAGTCACAGTCACGGGTCCCAGGTCGCCGGAACAGAGCTTTCCTGGGTCGATGTGCAGGCACAATCAGGCCAAAGCATTGCCAGCTGGAGGCGCAGAGCGCAGAGACCCCAAACTCCTGCTGCCCCAGCCAGCAGGGCAGCAGCACACACTGGCCCACCACGCTCCCCCATGGCCTCCACAGGAAGTTGCAACCAGGGTCACAAGGCCTGGACACCCAGGCCCGCATCTCATCTCGAGGACCTTCAGCTGGGGACGGACCTGGCCTGGCAGTGCATGCTCTGCATTCCTGTCACACTCCACTGTGCCCTCCCGCAGCGCCCCAACCAGGACATCCTGTGACTGCACCCTAGCTCCCTACTCAGGCCAGGTGTGACCCATATCAGCCCGGACAGAAGAGCCTGCAGGGCCGGGAAGAGTTCACAAAGCCCCTGTGCCCAAGGGTGCGGGGGCCATCTGGCCCAGGATGGAGCTGACACACAGTCTTGTCACCTCGGTCAAAAGTCATCCAGGTGGTGACACAGCATGATGTGATCCCAACATCTGGAGGCTGGGGTAGGAACTTGAAATTTCGGAGGAAATTTATCAGCTTAATGTGACTCTATCTCAAAGCACAGAATGAAAGTGGGCTGGGGACGTAATGCCCTGCACAGGTGCTGCATTCTACCTTCATACTGTAAAAGCAGCAAAGCAATCCGTCCAGCTGACCGGAGGCCCAGGCAGGCCCTCCTGCTGCCCTGAGCCTGAGGCCAAGGGGTGCCATGGGCAGGACCGGCTCTCCTTCCCTCCCACAAAAGCACCCTTTCTGGATGCCTGGCCCTCCTGGGGGATGCAGACACCACGGGAGGAGCCCCAGCCCCACCTGCTCCAAGGCCCCACGGGCTGCCTGGGCTTAAGACACATATTCAGGCATGCTCAGTGTCGCAGGGCTGGTGCTACACTCCCAATCCTCCAGGTCCTCACGGCTCCCCGAGCTTCCAGCCCATCTCCCTCCGTGGCCTAGCTGCCTAGGAAGCTCTGCTCCGTAACCACGAACCTCAGTGCAGCCTCCAGGAGAGCCAGAGGTGAGAGCAGGAGCCCCTTGGAGCCTGCTGCCTGGGCCCTGCTGCCATATCACCACTGAGAGGCGCAGAGAGGAACCGCCTGGCCCAGGTTGGCGAAGGCCAAGAGGCCAGCATGGTGCAGCAATGTCATCCCCGCCTGGTGCCCCATCCCTCCTGGCACTGTCCTGCGGCTGCTAAATGAGCAGCTACGCAGACCCCGCACACATGAGGTGGCCGAGAACACCAGCCCCAGAGAAAGCCCCACTCTCGGTTGCAGGGGCTGGCCGTGCTGAGGTCACACTCCGTGGGAGGGAGCCACTCCTGCACCAAACAAGCACCAGCCCACCCCCTTTCGCACCACAGACCAACGCTTCGCCCTGGCACACTGGACACCTGGTAAAGAAAAATCAAAGCACTCACTGTCTTCTCCGGGACAAGGCATGCCGGGCTGCTCGGGGATGCTCGGGAAAACTGGCCAGAAAGAAGGTGAGCAAGGGCATTAGTGAACTTGTAGTCTGTCCCCCACACTGTCCTCCCAGTCCTCCGAGATCCTCCCCTGTGGCTGTTCCTGGGCAAAGCTTCCTCTCCTGGCAAGCCCATTAAGGTTTCAAGAGCCACTAAAATTCCAGGGAAGAAGGCAGCCAGGGTGTCTAGATGGCAAGGCTGTCAGAGTAAAACTACTGACCGCGTCAGTAAACTAACATGGGAAGGGGCTGCAATCACCTTGTAGGGTGCCAGCAGGCTCCATTCCTCTACATGCACAAGTAAGTGCAAAATTAACTCATACCCTAGGACCAGGAGATAGTTCCACAACATAACACCTGCCTGGCAAGTGAAGTCCTGAGCTCAATTCCCAGTACCAAAAAATTACTGAAAACATAACTTGGTTAAAACAATTACTTTCATGGGGCTGGGGAGATAGCAGGGTCCTGAGTTTAATCACTGGTACCGCAAAAAAGAAAAAAGAAAAAGTACTTTCTTACTCATAATTTTTTTTTTTTTTTTTGGTGTTTTTTTTTTGTGGGGGGTTCTTTTTGAGATAGGGTCTCATTATACAGTTCAGGCTGGCCTTGAGCTCACTTTTGTAGCCCAGGCTGGTCTCAAACTCACACAGATCCTCCTGCTTCAGCCTCCCAAGTGCTGGGATTACAGGCGTGTGCCACCACACTGGGCATTACTCATAAAATTTTTAAGGTACCTTAGCTTTTATGTATAGAAGGCCAAGTGAATGCATCTGTCGCCATAATAAATAAGTGGTTGCAATTAGGATTCGAGTCCAGAACTACATTTACAGGAGGGCTAAACAGTTGGGTATTTTAACCAACTACTCAGATTCAACACCTGGCCCCTGGCATAGGATCCTACAGAGCCAGAGTGGACAAAGGGTTAGGGGGGCACAACTGCCAGTCCAGACACCATGAACCAGACAGGCCAGCCTTAACCCTGACGCTGAAATGCCCAAACTGAAGGCTCCCCAAAGGCCCACATGACTCTGGTTCAGAAAGTCGAGCTTTAGTCCTTGGCACCAAAACAGAAAACAGCAGACAGCAGGGGAGCCCCCAGCCCACCCGCACATGCCAAGGCCTGACTGGACGCTGTTCCCTCTCAGAGTAGGTGAGCTCGTCACTCACCGTGGAGAATGAGCCCCTCGTCCTTGTGCTGACAGGCCAGACGGAAGGCCTCCTCCAGCTCCATCTGGGAGGACACAGTACACGGGTCACCTGGGCAGGGCGAGAAGCACAGTGAGGCCACCGCAGTGAGGGTAGCAGGGCCAGGGTGGCACCAGCTCTGCACTCAACCATGGGCCGTGGTGGCCACTGCCACTGCCGATGATTGGCCACCCAGTGTAGGCCCCAGAGGCCAGCTAGTAGCCAGCTCAGAAACCCAGGGGAGGGCCAGCTGGTTCCAAAAGAGAGCCTGGTCACTTGCAACCCCAAGGGGCCAGTATGACAGAGACCCTGGGTCAGCCTAGACCACATGAGCGGCTCTTGCCCCTGAGCCAGATGGGGACCCACAGCTGCACATGGCCACCCTGGGATGCTCGCACTGGATGGGTCTGTGCCATCAGCCACATGGGACCATCTTTAGACATGTGTCTGGGATGGAGGACAATCTTGGGAGACAGGAAAGGAAGCAGATGGAGAAAAACAGAGACTGAGAGATGCCAGGGAGGAGAATGGACAGATGGATGCCCTGGCCTGGCTGCGCTTGGTCGTCACTGTCTGTGGAAGTGAGCGCTCCCCTTCCAAAACGACCTCCCAGAAAAGCCAGGAGCCCGAGGAGCAGCGAGGGGCGGGTAAGGGCCTTCCCACAGGGGCCTCACCACCTCTCTGTGTGCTCAAAGCCAGTCTTCCCACAACAGGGACATCCCACCTGAGGGCCACCTTGCCTGCCCTCTCCTGGGTTTCCACTGATGCCCAGTGGCCTCTCTTTCCAGCAATCCTGGAGAAGCACCTCTACTACCCTCAGCCCCACACCCCGCACAGGCCAGCCGGAGGAACATGGGCTACCTTCACTATCCACCCACTTGAGGGTGAGCGGGTGCTGTGGGTGCAGGCCGCACATGTCTCGCACTTCCTCACAGAGCTCGTGGAAGGTCATGGTGGCGTCCACGCTGGTGATCAGGATGTCCCTGCAGCAAAGAGCACATGGAGTTGTCAGCGCCACACCTGGGTCAGGCTGCTGACCAAATTATAGGCTAGAAAAATGAAATGAAAGTTTCCCAAGATAACAGGGCAGCCAGCCACACCCTCAAACACCAAACGTCACCAGAGTGGAAGCCTCCAGCTCTGTGAATGGGTGGGCCCACTGAAGGGTGCCCCCCAGCACAGCCCGGGCAACTGCACCCCCTTCCAGTTCACAAGGGTGGCCCACCAGCCTCCCTCTTTTTTTTTTTTTGGTCTTTTTTGAGACAGGGTCTCACAAGGCAATTAAGGTTGGCCCTGAGCTCATTTTGTAGCCCAGGCTGGTCTCAAACCTGCCATGATCCTCCAGCTTCAGTTTCCCCAAGTGCGGGGATTACAGGCGTTTATTTTAGGAGAGGCCTTCCTAAATTTCCCAGCGTGCGCCTGAACCTGCATCACGCTTCAGCCTCCCAGTGCCCCAGGGGAGCAGGTCAGCAGCACCACTGCCTGCTCAGAGGCAGTGTTTTAGTTTGTTGTTTTGTGAGAACCAGGAGCTGAACTCAGGACCTCGCACTTGCCATACAGGGGCTGTGCTCCTGAGCTGTATCTGCACCCCAGAGGCAGCATTATCTAAGCCCTTAGAGGTATGACTTGACTGACCTCAGTGTCTCAACTGTGACAACATTCCAAGAACTTTTTTGAAAATGGAGTCACCCTTTGTCTTTTCACCTCAAAATGGGATCAGAACCAGGACATCAGAGGATGTTGAGATTATCCGGCACCTGTACAGGCCTGCCCTTCCCTGGTGAAGGGCCCTGCTGCCACCTCTGGGTCCCAGGCAGGGAGTGACTCGCTCAGATGTGACTCATTTTTACTTTAACACTGACCAGGAACCAACCTCCCCAGCTCACACTGCAGCCCCAGCCCTCCTGAGCCTGAGCCTCTGGAGCTCCCCAAACAGCAGGAGCAGGAGCTAGACTGGCCCCAGACAATAAACAGAGAACAATTAAGACCCAGTCCTCTGCAGGGCACCACAGACAGCACCTGGCATCTGACCCAGAGCCAACACTCTCCACAGGGACTGACCCTGTCCTCCTCACAACCTGCAAGATCCGAGGAGGAGGAGACTGAGACCATCAGACTGGCTCAAAGCCTCGCCCCACACCTGGCAGCTGACTTAGCTCAGACATAGTGCCTGTACCGCCTGGCACGCGCCAGCCCTGTCTGACCCCAGGACCTCCAGGAGTCAGGGTCTGCACCCCTTCACTTTTGACCTCTTCCTGTCCTGCCCAGTGCGGGCAGCTGAGCACCCAGTGAGGGGTGGTTGCTGATCTCCAGTCTGGGTGACCTGGGGGATGGGAAGGGCATGGGCAGCGGAACGTCATTTTTGTCCGACTTGTGAAGGATCCCAGGACGCCCGGGCTCCTGGACGGGTGGTCATCCAGACCCACAGGTTCTATTCTGAACGTTGGCCACTGTAAATATCTCCCCCACCGCACTGCCTCTGGAAGTCCGTCTAACCCGTGGAAGGAGACCCACAGTCACTTCCGGGGAGGGGAGGGGACAGCAAGGAGGAGAGGAGGGGGAGAGGAGCATGGAGAGGAGATCACTGACCAGGAACCGGAGGAAGAGGGCGGAGGCTGGGGATGGGAGGGACCGGAACGAGCGGTGGGTTGGGGCTCCGCCTCCTCGCCTGGGAAACGGGAGTCAACAGGTTGAATTACACCGAGTAACCCAAGCGCTCCCAGGGGCCGGGAGGAGGCGCGCCGCTCAGGGCAGGGACCGGCCTAGCCCCTCTATCCACCCCTGAGGCCGTGGCTGCGGGTCCCCGAGACTTCCTACAGTGTCTGCCTCAGTTTGGTGGGCCCCCAATATCTCGCGATGCTGAGAGCTGCTGCACACCGGGGCACCCGACGCCCCCAGGCTGTCCGCCTAGCCCGCCTCCCCTCCCCCACACCCGGGCCGAAGGAGAGATTTCTGCCCCGGTCCACCTCTTTCTCCTGGCCGTGAGTGCTGGTCGCTCGCACCCCAAGACACCAGAAGCCAGAGGCGGGGCTGGGGCCCTTAAATGTCCCATGAAAGAGACAGCCAAGCTCCCAGGGCAAACCCTGTGGTCAAGTAGCTGCCCATCCTGACGCCCTGCGCCAATAGAGGTTCACCGGGAGGTCAGGCCCCTGCCCCTGCTGGGGTCAGAGGGCACTGGCTGCCGAATCGCCCCAGCGCCTCCGGGACTTGTGCCTGGCAAGGACTGGCAAGCCAGCTGCCTAGAAATGCTGGGGGCCCCTGCGTGCCACCGTAGCTCTCTGCGACCGCGGAGCACTCGGTCCAAGAGAACTCCAACGAGGGAACGATCTTCCCGTTACCCTGGGGGCCAGGTCCTCACACCACGGCCGCTCGGCGACCCGCGAGATGCCCGCCTAATTCCACGGCGCAGCGCCAGCAGTCCCGAAGCCAGGTCCAGCAAGCCGGTGTTTTCAAATCTCGACCCAGTTGCAGCTGCCCGACACTGTCGCGCGCGCACAGGTTTCGCCTGGGTCCCAGGCTTTTCTTAAGGGAGGCGCCTTAAATCCAGGGTCAATTTAGATGACCCCGACTTTTTTTTTTTCCAGACAGGGTCTCGCTATGCAGTTCAGGCTGGCCTTGAGCTCACTTTTGTTGCCCAGGCTGGTCTTGAACTCACATCGATCCTCCGGTCTCAGCCGCCTAAGTGCTGGGATTACAGGCGTGCGCCACCACGCCCGGCTATGACCCCGACTTTTAAACACGGGCCGGGCGTAGTCGCGCACATCTATACTCCCAGCTTCTCCGAAGGCTGAGACAGGAGGATCGAAAGTCACTTAGCAAACACCAGGTCTCAAAATAAGAAAAAGCCCTAGGCTTGCTGCTGAAGGGCGCTGCGCCCCGGCACAGAAGAAAGTCGCCAAAGTTCACTCAGTTGGGCGGAACTTTTCATCAGTACAGATCTGTGGCCCTCGCTTCCCCGCCAACTTTCCGAGAGGTCGCCAGCGTGGGGCGGTGCTACCGGTTGGTCCACACCGGCGCCCAGTCCCGCGAGCCCACCCGTCGCCCGCGCTCACCCGCCGAAGTGCGCCTTGAGGCGGACGCGGCCGCCTCGCCCGTCCATCTTGGGGCCGATCCTGCCGGGCATGGCGCCCCTCAGCGCCGCGCCCCCAGCGCGCGGGCCATAGAGCGACCGCCGGGCGGGGCCGGGCGCGCGGAACGCGGAAGGGGCGCGCGAGGGGGGGGGGGGCCCGACGGCGCCGGCAGCAAGACTCTGCGGGACTCCAAAGGGTACGCGAGGCGCGCGGGGGCCGGCCAATCGTGGGCGGGCGGTGTGCCAGGGGCGCGGCACCTGCGGCCAATGAGGACATGACGGGGCTCCACCTGGCCAATCCCCGGGGCCCCAACGGCTACTGCCCAATGAGAATGCGGAGAAGATTACCTGTCGGTTGGGGCGGGGCCACCTGCTGCCAATGGGAGCGCGCGCGGCGCGGCTCTGCCTGGCGACGCAGCTGCCAGGGGCGGCCCGCGACCCCGAGCCCTCGGGGTTAGGTGCGAGTCCCCGAAGGCCGCCCGGTGAGAATGCCACGCGCCGAGCGGTTCCAGCGGCTGCAGCTCTGAGGCCCTAGTCTAGCACAACGGATGTCGGAAAGAGGGCAAAGAATCCGGGAAAAGACCCTCACCACTCCTGCGAACCTCAGATCCCAGGCAGAGAAGAGTTGTCTACACTCGCTTCAGTTTACTTTTTGGCCTTGACGAATCCTGAGCCGTTGTAGACTTCTCAGCCTTTTGCTTTCATGCCAGATTCTGTCGGTGCCTTCTTAGTGATCTCGGAGGTAGCCATGAAGGGCAGGGTGGACGCCGTCCCAGTGGTCCTGATTTGGTGCTGTATCCAGAGGTAGATGTACACACCATTGACAGACGACTCATCCCCTACTGAAAGGACCCGAAAATCCTACACACCTAGCAGCTCGGGTGATGCCAGGAGGAGTCCTGCAAGCTGCCAGCCCTGCTTCCCTTGCGCTTGCTGTGGCCTTGTTCCCCAGACATCAGGGCAATACTCGGGCACCAGCCCCAGCACTCCCTGAGGCCTAGGAAGGGCACCTTGGGGGGTACTGGTCTTCCTGGGGAGAGGGGCCTCTGCATCACCAGAACTTCCTCCAAGGGTGTCTGATCTGGGGAGAAGATCAAAGGGACCAGGGGGTATTGTCCCCTTCTGTTGACCGGTTGCCGATTCTGCCCCACCCAAGGCCCCCCTGTACCTAGCACTTGAACCCAGCCAGGAGCCCTTTCCAAACGAGATTTTTCTGGGGAGCTAAAGGGGTCCCTGCAGGGCCCTGCTTTCCAGAAGCTACTGGAGGTCACCCCTACCTGGACTCCTAGTGAGCACAGGGCAAGGGGCACCTTTCTACAGAGTCTGTGGAGCTTCCCAGGACCCAAGAACGCAAGGCCAAGGGGCC
Organism: Myocastor coypus; assembly: GCA_004027025.1. NCBI lineage: Eukaryota > Metazoa > Chordata > Mammalia > Rodentia > Myocastoridae > Myocastor > Myocastor coypus. The sequence continues at coordinate 17,181 of PVJA010028674.1, read as the reverse complement.
TTCCTGTCCTGCGTAGGACAGAGAGGTGGAAGTCTCAGTGTTTTGGATCTGACTGGTGACACGACCAGGACACAAAGCCCCACCCTGGCCCTTCTCTGCCTCCAGGTGCAGAGCTGGGTGCCTGGGACTTGCCAGAGCCTGGGAAGTGGAGGGAGCAGTCAAGAGGGAGCCAGCACCCTCCAATGCCAACCCTGTGTTGCCTAGTGACAGGCACAAGTGTTTGTTTGCAAATTTGCGACTCCCTGTCCTGAAGAGTCCGCTGGAACAGTCTGCTGGATTGGAGCAGAGAAGCTGAGGCGGCGCTCATAGGGTAGGGCTGAAGGTCGCTGATAGCTGCTCCTCCTTGCCTCCAGTCACCTAGAAGGCACAGTCCTACATAATGGAGGTTTCAAGGACTCCCTGGGGCTGGCAAGGAGGTGGCCCTTGAAACCAGAGGGACAGCCACCCGGCAGGAGTGGAAGTGACCTTTGGTGAGGACTGGCTGACCTGAGAAGACTTCTGGGTGGGGTGGAGGGCAGGTCCTTGCTCTTCTGGGTTGCCTCTGCCCTTCCTGGGATGTGTAGACTTCTGTCATCACAGTGAATTATTTGTTTATTTATTTATTTATTTATTTTCTTGTTTCAGAACCCTTGTTTGTTTATTCACTCATTTTTATGGCTGGTTCAGCCCTCCCCGAGGGCAGGGCTGGCGCAGCATGTGGTGCCGGGAATTGAACCGCGGTCCCTGAAGCCGCCCAAGCTTTCCCAAGCAGGCGCTTTAGACCACTGAGCCATCCCGCTGGGCCCCCACAGTAAATTATTTGAAATAGCAGGTTCCAGGGCCTTGGGGCTGCACCTAGGAGAAGGGATGAGGAGACCCTGGCTGAGGAAGGGCCCTGCAGGGGTGGAGGGTGCCCCACAGGCAGGGCGGGGCACCAGGAAGGGAGGCAGGTATGGCCAGGTTTATCTTGGGTTTCTTTGTCTGCCGTCCTTGTGATAAGATCCTCAGCGGAGGGGCGTTTAAGTTTAAGCTCCCCTGACTCACTTCTCCAGGAGGGTTCCCTGCCCCGGCCCGCGCCCTGTTCTCCAGGCCTCCCAGGTGTGAGGCTGGCGGTGAGGTCCTGCTGGCTACAGGAAGAGCCCGGAGCCTGTGCTGACAGGTGCTTGGCGCTCAGCTGAGGGTGGATCAGGAAGCAGATGCTTCCTGCCTTTGTCCTAGCCCAGCTTACTGGTGGAGACAGATGTCCTGGGGTGGCTGCTCTGCTGGCGAAAAGAGGAGCCGTTCCAAGCGAGAGGTTGGTTCAGACATGGCGGAAGATGGGGTGGTAGTGCAAAGGCCCAGTGGTTGGAAGCAGGGAAGTCACAAAGCCAAGGCCACCGAGGTGGTGAAATGAGGGGGCATGGAAGCCAGGGATCGGGCAGGGGTGGTGTCAGCCAGCGCCAGCATGGGAGTGTGCGTCCGTCGTGTGCGCGTTTCTGTCCAGGCAGCGCGTCCAGCCTGTGACCAGGGCTGTGCTTGCCCCACCTGGCGCCTTAGAGCTGGGGCCGTCCCCACTGTCCGCTAAATTCCTACGGCGCTGCAGTGCCGCTTGTGCCCAGGAGGAGGCGCGGGAGCCCAGGGCAAGGAAGGATTAGCGGCTCGGGACGCGGGGCGGCCTACAGGGGGCGCCCTTCCTGGCTCTCGAGACCTTGGCCCCAGCTTCTCCTCCGCAGCCCCGTCCCCTGGGGCGCCGGCCCGACTGCACCTGCTCCCAGTGTCCCGCGCAACAGGCCGGATCCTGCGTCTCACGAAACGTGCCTATTTGCCACCTGTCCTAAAATCCCCAGACTGGACCCGAGGACGTAACCTGCGTTCCCGCTTGCGCCGGAGTCTAAGCAACCGTCGTTGCCCGCCCCCGCGCGCTCATGGGGAGGGGTGGGGCCGGAGAATGGTTGGCCCGGCCGGGGCCGGCCGGCGAGTCCTGATCCCCAGGCGAGAAAGCCTGGAAAAGATTAGGGGGCATGGCGGAGAAGCCGGGTAGGGAGTGGGGGCTGCGGTGCCACCGCAGCTGGACAGGGAAGGTGGCACCCGCCACACCCTGCAGCCGCACACCGAGTCTCCCCTCGGAGGAGGCTCAGGGCCCGAAGTCACCTTCCTAGGGCGCCCGGGATCCTGCCTCGGGCTTGTGCAGCTTTGGGGGCAGGGCCTGGGTGCCCAATCCGGGCATCTCTGTCTCCGCCTCTGGGATAGGTGTGCTGCAGAGATGGGATTCTACCCCTGGGGACAGAACCCGGACCTGGGACAGGCTGGCCAGCGCCTGTGTTGGGACAGGTCCCTGTGCGCGGCCGGGAGGGAGAGGCGGAGGCGGAGTTGCCCGTGACTCCTCCCTCGGGCCCTAGGTTATTTAAGATGGGTGGAGGCTGAAGAGGCACTCCAGAATCTTGTCGTCATGGTAACGCGAGCACGCAAGGAGCTGCACTATTTTCGCCTGGTGAAAATAGTTGCGTTAACTGAACAACTACAGGGAGATACCACAGCGCACAGGGGTGGCCTCTGAACCCTTCCACAAAGCTGAACTCGGCTCAGGGACACCAACCTGTCCCACTCAGAGCCCTGCTGGGGGGCTGCTAGCTAAGTTCTACCTGCCCTAGCCTAGCAGGGGCTGAGGCTGACAGAGTGACCAGCTGCATAGGGGTCAGGCCTCTAGGGCCCCGGAAACAAAGACCACCTGGCTTTGTCCTTCAGGGACTGTCCTCAAGAAGCAGGCTGACAGAGGGCAGCTGGAGCCTTGAAGGTGTCCATGTGGCCCAGAATGCAGACTCAGAAACAGGCAGCTCTGTACAGAACCTCTGCAGGTGGCTCCAAGTCCAGGGTGGGAGGTGACTGAGCCAGCAGAGAAGAGACCAGATCCGCAGTGGGCCCTGCTTGACCAGCATCTCTGTGGCCTGTGAGAGAGGATCACCCACAGGCCCTGGGGCCAAGTTGTGCACATACACACACAGACACACGCACACAACAGTGCCATGTGCCCAAGTCGGCCAGGCCACAGCAGCTCTGCCAGGACAGAGTGGCCAGGTCCCCGCTGGGTGGCACTGGCCCAGCAGCGGCAGCAGCAGCAGATGGCCCAGCAGGGCCTGCCCAGTGGGGAGGCCTCAGCCTGCTGGCCTTGCAGCCTGACTGTGTCCGGCTCCTTCTCTCTTCAGAAAGCTCTCGTCTTCCTGTGCCAAGGTCCCTGAGACCTCACTACCTGAGGCCTGCTGACCCTGCTGGCCACCCTCTCCTTGATGGATACCACCAGAACCAGAATCTGCTTGGATCCTCACTGTCCCCAGGGAAAGGGGTATATGCCCCCAGGACTGTGAAACCTTCCCCAGGGACCTGTCCACCTCCCAGCACAGTGTGACAGGGGTCCCCAAGAGCCCTATGGTTGAAGAGGAGCGCGGTGCTCGTTCAAGTGAGGCTGCCCAGCCCTGCCCTCTGGCAGTGTGGAGTCCTTGGGGTGGGGGCCGTGAGACATGTTGCTTACTGGAGTGGGGGGCACACAGGGCAAGGCCCTCTGCTGTGGCGGCTTCTGCTGAGCAGGCCCTAGCACCAGCTGGACCTCAGCTCTTTGCTGCTGCAGCCTCCTGAGCGCATGGGTCCTGCCTCCCAGCTCCGTGCCCTGCCGGCACCCTGCCTACAAGCTCCGTGACAGATTCAGGACACAGGCAGCTCTTTCTGATGGCCTCACTGCCATCCTGCAACTCTGCTGTCCTGAGGACAGGTGGTAAACAAAGCTACTGCCACCAGGTTCCAGGCTGTGGGAACCCAGGCAGAGCCTCTCCCCTGGCATCCTGTGTCCAGGGGTGGTCAGGCCCTGAGCTGGGCAAGCCTTAGCCCCTCCTAGGGATGCTGGGCAGGAGCAGTCAGAGAACACAGAGTGACTGTGCTCCCTTCCTGGACCCCATGATGCAAGAGCAGAAGAAACCTGAGTTTGTCTGAACCCACCACTCAGACTGACTTCTGACTGAGGGTGCCTGGGTGTGGAGGGAGAGGAAGGGGGTTTCATGGATCCATAGAGTCCCCCAGACCCTGGCTGGTCGGTGACTGTGCTAGGCGTCTGTTATGGTTTATGTCTAGTTGTCCCCACAAAGCCTCATGCAATCATGGGGTGGGGACTTCTATAGATTGAGACCTGACTCATGAGTCACTGGGATTACATGTTATAGTACTGATGAGATTATCGGTCTGAGTACTGCTGGGAATTAGAGGTGTGGCCTGAGGCAGATAGGCTAAGGCAGAGAGCCTAGTGTAATTTAAAGAGAGACAGAGAGACAGACTAGTGCTGTTACTCTCTGCTACCCTGGTTGGTCAGTTGCCTCTGTTGTGATTGTTGCTGTTCCACCACCATGAACTGGATGCTCTCTGCCCTGTTCCACCCAGCCTTGGGCCAACCAAATATGGACTGAAACCTCCAGTAACTGTGAGCTAAATAAACCTTTCCTTCCTTCATTTTGGGTACCAGGTATTTGTCCCAGCAATGAGAGAAGAGTAACTGAGACGGCATCCCCCCTGGCCCCAGCAGGTGCTGAGGCTGAGGATTTCAGGGCCCTGGAGACCTGAGAGTTTACAGTTGACTCTCAGGCTACTGAGATTTCATCCCCCACAGCCCAGCAGATGTGTGGGTACCTTTCCACCAGGCCTGGCCCCCAAGTCCTTCCAGGAGCAACAAGAACGTCCCCAGAGGGTGCAGCACCTGGAGTTCACGAGGAGGGCTCATCCAGAGCTGTAATTCCAAGCTGTTTGCCCCAGAGACACCCTAAAGAAAAACTGCCAGACGCAGGAAGACACTGGCGAGGGGCTCTCCTGCCCCTGGCCCCCTCCCAGGCCCCAACCTAAGCCTTGGTGAGCCTGGGGGCAGGCTCCACACCCCACCCTGGCTGTCCCCTTGCTCTGCCCTCCTGAACGGGGGCGTGGGCTCCCTGGACCACTACATTGCAGATCCCCTCAGCCCGACAGGCAAGACGCAAGCAGGAAAGAGACGCAAGCTCGCCTGGCTCTCCAGTTGCTGTGTTGTCCTGGAAACCCATGGCCTTGTGGACGCCTTTGGTGGTCTGGGACACCCCCTTCTTGTTCCAGAGTGATGAGCGGACAGTCACAAGTGCACGGCTGCAAACACCCTCACCTGCCTCACGACTTTCTCTAACCTCGTGCAGGGCAGCTCAGAGGCGGGAGCTGATACTTCCACCCCTAGGGTCTGGGCCTGTCTGGTGGTGGTGCCATTGATGAGCCACCATTCAGCCCACTGTTCCCAGGAGAGTGCTGAGTGAAGAATTTATTTTCTGACACCGGTTTCTGAAGAGGGCCAAGTCGGGGTGAGTGTGGTTTCTCTTGCAAGCTTTGGTGCCGTGTGACTTGTGTGCCGCTGGGCTCCTGTCCTCTCCGTTCATCTTCCCGGTGTCTGTTTGCTCCTAGAGGGACCCCAGGGCTCATTCTAAGCCAGGCTGACTTCATCTTAACTTTGTTTTTTTTAAGTCCCTGTTTCCAAGTAGGGTCCCCTTCATGGGTTCCAAGGTCGGGACTTGGGATCTTTCCAGGGGCACCATTTGGGGGACACTTGTGCTTCTCACAATCTATCCAGGACCAACAGGTGAGGGGGCCAAGCCTCAGCCTAGCCTGAGTAGGGCACACAGAACTGCTGCCTGTCCCCGAAGCCCTGGCAAGAAGCTGGGGCCTGTGCAGGTGGCCTGGAGGATACTGGGTGTGGAGGGCAGCAGCACACTGATGGGGCCCATGCTAACCAGGCCAGTGCTCCCTGGGTCCCAACGCACTGTTGTGGCCAGGAGGCCACGGTTACAGCAATGAAAGGAGAGGGAAGGAAGCAGGTGCTGAGACTGAGGGAGTCTGTGTCCCACGAAACATCGTGGGCCCCCGTGGGATGGATGAGTGGCTGGTGAGTGTGTGGGAGGTCCTCTACCTGCACAACCAGATGCCCCTGAGCTCCAGGGCCTTTGTTTGAAGAGGGGGGTTTGTCCTCTGGGAGAAGAGCCCTGTGACACTCACAGGTGTCTGTGACCCAGAGCCTTTGTCAGCGGCCATTCAGCAGAGCAACCTACAATCTGGAGGATGTCTGGATACAGGATCCAAGCTGACAGTAGGACACCAAGGACCCAAAGTGCCAGTCTGCCCACATGCGCAGAGTAGCTGGTGGAGACCGAGTAACACGCAGACCTTTGGCCCACATCTGTCCTGTTAATAAACAGGGCTGTGACCTGCACTGCGGCCACACCATAATCCCCACATCCATGTGCCATCAGAGAAAGGGACCGAGACAACGTTCCTTGACCCACAGAAGGGGCCCAGAAACTGTGGCTCAGCCCAGAGCCTGCCAGCGGGTGGTTGGCTGAGGAGGGCCATGGATATGCCGCTAGAGTTCGTTCCTCTTCGGGCACCGGGAGGGCGAGGGCAGTGAGTGACCCAGGCTCGCCCCCAGCGTGTCTGGACATTGCAACAGGGGTCACTGAGCCCACAGGAATGCTGGTCAGGGCCAGGGGTGAAGGATCTAAGTGTCCTTATGCTACTGGGCTACCTGCAGCCACAGGGACAGCCCAGCTTGTCCCCAACAGCCCTCTGCTGCCGTTTTGGGTGGCTGTTGTTGCTATGATAGCTACCACCTTGAAAAGCCAGTCATGGGCAAACTAAATGTGGCTCCTGAGCAGATGTAAGCAGCGCGGGTGGCAGGAAGGAGCCAATACCCAGCAGGCCGCATCTGGTAGGGACACAGCTGAGGGGACCAGGCCCGCTGGCGGTGCTGCCTTGCGCGCCAGGGCCGTCTGCTCCCTTGGAGGGCAGCCCTCAGCCAGTTGGGGGTGGAGGGTAGGCGCCATGTGGGACAGGGACTCTGCCTGGGTCACGAGGACGTCCCCAATTGTCCCTCTTGTTCCTCTACACTCGCTGGCTCCTGCTCTGGGCTGAACCACCGGGCTGTCCAACAGCCCTCCTAGAGTGCACCCCACCCCTGAATCCCAGGACACAACCTTCCTTGGGAACAAGGTCTTAGCAAGTGCGACGGGTTAGGATGAGGCCTGGCTGAGGCAGGTGGTCCCTAAATCCAGGGGCAGGTGCGGGTGTAGCAGCAAAAGGCAGCAGAGACAGCGCCAGGTGGCCGTGAGAGCCCAGGGCCCAGCCAGGGACACCACATCCACAAGGGCCTCCTCCCACTGTCATCTGGCTCTGCTTTGGGGTGTCCCTGCCTGTGGGTTGGCTTGTCCTGCCTTTACTGAGAAGAGAAGCTGGGCACCATCTCCTGGCACCCTGGGTCTGGCTCCGAGGGCACTGGAAGTCCCTGTTCCCAGCATGCATTCACCTAAGCAGAGAGAGGAAGCCACCAACCCCCATGAACTGCTCCTGCTGGCACAAGGCGCCTGGGCCCACAGACCCCTGCCAGCTCCTCTCGGTGCAGCCCACAGAGGGGAAGCCGCGTGTGCACTGCCTCAGCCCTCCTGCTCTCCTCCTGGTCCTGCAAACACGTGGGCAGAAACTGCAGCCTGCAGGCTGAGGGAGCATGCCTGCTGGCTGCAGCACCAGGCAAAGGCTGCTGCCCGGGCAGGCCCGGCTGCGTGGGAGCCTGAGGCAGTTGCAAAGGCCGGCTTTAAATAGTCTCCCGTGGGCATGTGGCAGAAAGAGGCAGCCTAGGGTGGCGAGAAGGCAGGGGGGCGGCCCTAGCCTGAGGCCGTGCTTGGCAGCCGCTCCACATCCTCCCATGGGTCTCTGCGTCCAGGTGAGCAGGTGGCTCTGCGGACTGGAGCTAACACTGCCCCTCCTGAAAGCAGAGCCCGGGCTGACCCTGCCTGCCTGCCTGCCTGCCTGCCTGCCTGCCTGGGAGCCGAGCTGAGTGGCTACCACCTGTGTTTCTGAGGTGTGGGTCTCCCCCCATCCGTGAACAACTCTTAGGGGCCATGGAGGAGGAAGCAGCCACTACAGAGCAGGGTGGGGGCTGCCCGGGACATCCTATGCTGGCCCAAGCGGCTGGGCAGGGCCCACATACCCCACTGTCAGGAGGCTTCAGCTGACCCAGACCCACTCTGCAGCCCCAGGCCACCTGTTTTCTGTAGCTCCTGGCCACACTGCAGGCCAAGCCACCCCACCCACAGCCTTGTCCTTCCACAGAACCTGCAGGCTACCTGGTGTGAGGACAGGTCCCCTGGAGGGATCTTTGAGCTGGACAAGTGGTGAGCACCAGGCCGAGGTCTGGCCAGCTGTGCTGACGCCGTCTCTGCTGTCCTTTGGGAAGCAGGTGGCCCTGCAACCTGGAAAAGATGCCCACACCTGGCAGGAGCCTCCATCAGCAGCACCACGGGCTACCAAGCACAGCCCAGTAGCGTCCTGGTAGGCTGGGTGCTGGGCCTGGCCACCCATGGCCACTTCTCAGTCCAGCCTGAGTCCTGCAGCAGGACCAGATGAACAGCTGCCCTGCTAATTGTACCCTTCGTTTCTCCAGTGTAGAGCAACCCAGTGTCCTGGAAAAGCTGGACCCCTTAAGAGCTGCTGTCACATGCTCCAGTGACTGCAGAGTCCTTGGGCTACAACGTTGTTGCCCAAGTGATGGGCAGTGGTAGCAGCTCGTGGGAGGGAGCTGGGGGTGATTATGGGGCCTACAGTGTCCCATAAGAAGGCACAGTGGGGGGCCCGGCGGGATGGCTCAGTGGTCTAAAGCGCCTGGTTGGGAAAGCTTGGTCAGCTTCAAGGACTGTGGTTTGATCCCCGGCACCACATGCTGTACCAGCCCTGCCCTCAGGACGGGCTGAGCCGGCCATAGAAATGAGTGAATAAACAAAGGTTCTGAAACAAGAAAAAAATAAATAAATAAAATTAAAAAAAAAAAAAAAAAAAAAGAAGGCACAGTGGGGCCACCAGGCCTGGGGACCAACTAGTGGTGACGCCTACCCTCACTCTACCCTCACCTGTGCTCCAGCCCCGGATGCGTGGCCCAGCTCCCTGGTGGCAGCACCTGGCTCTCAGGCCCCACAGCCTGCCCCAGCCTCAGGGTCTCGGGAAGATGTCTCAAAGGCCCAGGACTGTGGGCTCACCCAGATCCTGCTTCCAGCCCAGCCCAGGGACAGGGGCAGGAAGTGCACCGGTGCCTGACGTGAGGTCTGGGTTCTGGCTCCTCTCTTCCCCTCAGCCCACTCTGGCTGGCACACCTGCCTCTTAGGGTGGATCACACCGCTGCCCTGCACAGCCGCGTGTCCACCCCAGATACCCCCACACACTACTCCTCCAGCCTGACACTGTGGCCAGGCCCAAATGCAGTGACAGAGACAGAACCGGCCACCGGGTCAAGGCTTTATTTCATGCTGGGACCAAAGAGTCCCCAGAATCACGCCACCTCCTGCTCTCTGCTCCCACAGAGCAAAGGCCTAGAAATTTGAGTGGTCTGAGTCTAAAAATGCACAGCTCCCTGAGGCAGCCGCGCCTGCTCCACAGTCTGGCGACTCTGCCTCTGGCACAGAGCTGCTGGGTCCGCAGGGCGCCGGCTGCTCTTTCGAGTGGGGCAGGGCACAGCTCAGGCTAGGGCTTCCTCTCGCATCTGCTCATCCACCTTGAAGCAGGCCCAGGGTGCGTCCTTCCCCTGGCCATTTCCAGGCCACCACCTGCCCTCACAAGGCGTAGGCTGCCCAGTAGATGATGTTGACAGCTGCGAAAGCCGCAGGGAACACAGCCCGGGCATAGATATCGATGGTGTCTGCATCGATGGGCTTGAACCGGCCTCGGATGCCCCCACGGCACCCTGGTGCCTCCTCCTTCCTCATCTCGCCCGTCTCCACCTCTACCGACCTGTAGGAGCCCATGAGGTTCCCGGGGACGCGACACTGGCGGCGGGAGGCGGCCAGCTCCTGGGTGACACCAGCAGCAGAGAGGGAGAAGAGGACGATGGCATTGCTCACGTCCATCTGCACGAGTGGGGGACAGGCTGAGGACCAGCTGGAGCCCCAGAGCCCTGCTGCCAGGGGCCCAGCTCTGCCCCGCTGTACCCTCAGCCATGAGCCTGTGGCCTGCAGCAGGCTTAGGTGGGCATCCAGGGCCATGTCACCTCCCACGCCACCCTCCTGTGCCTACCCACCTCTCACCTCTGCTCGAGGCTTTGTGACCTTGACCTTGGCCTTGCGCTTCTTCCTGTAGTCGGCATTGAAGTGGGCAAAGGCATACTCCACCAAAGCCGCAAACACAAAGACGTAGCAGATCCAGAAGTATACGTCCAGTGCCTTGATGGCCGAGGCCCGTGGCAGGGACGAGCGAGCACTGGCCATCAGCGTGGTCATGGTCAGCACAGTGGTGATACCTGGGGACAGGTATGTGGGTGAGCTCTTGTGGGGGCCTCCCCCCACCCAGCTTAGGAGGGCCTGGACCCGGGACCAGGATGTGCAGTCCCACCCCAGTGGGCTTTGGCGTGGGAGGATTTCTGCTCACCGAGCAGCCCTTCCACCAGCCCCCAGAAGAGGCCACCCCCTGCTGTACCTAGGGACACTCTGGCGGGCACTGCTGCCTGGCTGATCCAGAAGGAGACCCAGGACATGGCGACCAGGAGGACAGAGGGCATGTAGGACTGGATGATGTAGACGCCCCGGTTCCTCCTTAGGTGGAAGTGTAGGCTGAGCCGAGGGAACCGGCCAGCTGTGGGGACAGCCACTGTCAGCCCGTGGAAAGAAGGGGATGCGGGCAGCGCTGGCCTACGATGAGGTCCAGAAGGGAGACCCTAGAACCCAGCCCTCACTGCCCAGCTGCCAAACAGCAGATAGGCTGGGGTGCGGGCCCAGACGTACGGTCCCTGTGTACAGCCTGGGGGACACAGTGGCCAAGGAAGCCTGGCCTGGAGCCTGCAGTCCCAAGGTGGGAAGACCCTACAATATAGTCTCTGTTCCCCCCAAGCCCAGACTGCTGGGAAGAGCAAGGGCTGCAGAACGAGGGCGAGACTGGCCACGTCACCCCACAGCGTCTGGCTCAGGGCTGCCCTCTGCCTTGGCCCTCGAGTGGGACGTGGTACTGTGAGGAGGTCCGAGCTAGTCGGCCAGGAGGGGCTGTTACCCGACTTGAAGTTCATCAGCTCTGTGGTGAAGCGGTAGCTGGTGATGGTGAACTGCGCCAGCTGCAGCCGGTCCAGCCCGTGGATCTGCTCCTGGTTCTCAGACCAGTAGTAGACGATGTCCTCAGAAGAGTAGCCATCTACAGAGAGCCCACAGGGGGAGGGTTGCAATGGGGGCCTGGCCCGGTGGGCTCTGCAGCTCTAGCACGTGCAGGGGGTGCCCAGCAGGGACACAGTAGGTCCCCAGCACATCCCACAGGTTGGGGCAGGTGGACAGGGACAGAGGGTAGCCAGAGCGGGGTGCCCATAGGTGGGGGGCCTGCATCCCAGTGTCCCCCCCACCACTTCCCAGCCTGCTGTGCCTAGACCGCTGGGGAGCCAGGGACTCCGGGCTGGGCCCCGCCGTCAGGGCCACTCACAGCTCTCCAGGTCCAGCATGCACTCCTGCTCGTCCATGGGGTACTTGGCCAGGTCCATGTCACAGGCCACCGTGGAGGTGATTCTACAGGGATGGGCGTGTGTGAGGCCCTGGGAGCTTCAGAGACACCCCCCCCCAGAATCCCAGAGGAACCCTCCCCAGGCTGAGACCACCTGTATCTGGCTGCCTCAGGCTGAGCTTCAAGCTGCCCAGCAACTGTGTGTGCACTCGTTAGTCCTCACTTTGTGCGTGAGGTCCGGGCTACGATACCCAGCAGTACACAGTGATTGTGATACTTCCTTTAGGCCATGGGAACCGGATTCGGATGCTTCACTCTTGGAAATGCCTGACTCTTTGTCCAAGTTGTGTTTGAAGAGCAGGGACCACCTGGGCTCCCCACACCTGGCCCAAGGCACAGCTGACAGCCACAAAGCACTTAGGTCTGCCAAGTGGTCTGACTTCCAGGGAGGCCAGCCACTCAGTTCTTTTTTTTTTTTTTTTTTTTGTCTTTTTGAGACAAGGTCTCGCTATGCAGTTGAGGCTGGCCTTGAGCTCACTTTTGTAGCCCAGGCTGGTCTCGAACTCGCACCGATCCTCCTGCCTCAGTCTCCTGAGTGCTGGGATTACAGGCGTGAGCCACCACGCCCGGCTAACCACTCAGTTCTTGGTTTTTAAATTTTTAAAATGTTGCCAACTCTCTTTCTCTCTCTGTCTTTCTGTCTCTCTCTGTCTCTCTTTCTTTGTCTCTCTTTCTCTACACCCCCACACACAGACACACACACAGAGGCATGTATCTTAAAAGTGTATGCTCAAACAAACACACACAGCATCAGTGTCACCAAAGCCAAGAGTAAACACAACCACGTGGAACAGATCGAGAGACAGGGTCCTCCCACATACTGGAGTATTACGCAGCCATGAAATTGAAGGAGGTGCAGCATGGCACCACAGGTGACCTTGAAAACACGGTGCCCAGTGAAAGACCCCAGGCACAAAAGGCCACGTGGGCCCAACCTCCTACAAGAGATGCTCAGAGCAGGCAACTCCAGGGGACAGAGAGTGAATCTGTGGTTGCCAGGGGCTTCCAGGATGGAGAGAGAAGCATGACTGTTTGCCGGTACAGGGCAATGAAATGCTCAGGAATAAAGGTGACTGTCACACAGCGTGGTGAAGGGATCAAATGCCCCTGAGCTCTTCACTTAATTAAACTGCATGAACTTGATTTAAAAACAAAAAAGCTGGACAGAGAGTGCGGACACACCTACAATCCCTGCATTGTGGGAGGCTGAGGCAGGAGGACTAAGCGTTTGAGCCCGGGGCCAGGCAACTCAGTGAGACCATCTCAAAATAAAACAAAAACAGGCTGAGGACACAGCTTAGCCCCCAGGCCCCGGATGTCCCCAGCACCACAGATAAACAAGCAAAAGACAAAAACCTCAAGTAAGACCCGGACTCTCTCTGAAAAAGGCACAAAAGGTGCCCCACTGGGCCCCAAGCCTATCTGCCGGCTTCCTGTCAGCAGCCAGACACCAGGCTCACCGGATGCTGTACAGGATGACACCATCAGGCTGCAGCCGGATCAGCTTGTTTTCCACCGTCACATCGTGGAACCAGGCAGACTTGGCGTTCACGATGAACGTGTCGGGGAGCCAGAGCTTGTCCACGAAGCGGCTGTCCAGGCCCAGGGTCTCGTTGGTGTGGTTGTAGGAGAGCCTGCTGTCCCTCCAGCTCTGGTGCAGGAACACGGTCATCGTGTACTCCTGGAGGGGGACAGGGGTCAGTGCTCCTCTTCCCAAGGTGCACAGCACAGCGTGGGGCTGCGTGGGGCACATACCATGTTCGCCTCGGAGATGTGGTCGATGCTGGCCACCTCCAGAGCCAGAGCCACATTCACGGGGGGCCCTGTGGGAAGGAGCAGGGCTGGAGGGTGGAAACCAGAAGCAGGGGGCCAGTCCAGCAACCCCAACCAGCCCAGCAACTGTGCAGGGAGCCTGGTGTCACTGCCTACTTGCTACCCAGGCCTGGGGACACTTCTAATAGCCCAGAGCCCAGCAGACCCGCCTGCCTCACCTCCGATGCCCGGCCGGAAGTTGCGGGCATAGCCCTCCATCAGGCCATCCAGGTTGGGCAGCCAGGATATTTCCAGGTTGGAGCCCACGTAGTCACCAATGTCATTCATTGCTCTGGGGACACAAAGACAAAGGGCTATGGGTTAATGAGGTGTGGGGACTGAGCCTGGGACCCAGGGACACCCCAAATTCCTCAGTCTTTGCGCTCAGCCTCCTGCCCCTCCTGCCAAGAGGAGGCCTCTCCATGCTCTCCATGTGGCTGGACTCCAGGCTTACTGAGGGCTCTCTCCTCCACCTGCCCAGAACATTGACCTGAGTTCTCACGGGGTTCTCCCCAAAGAGCAACCAGAGGACCCTGACGAGGGCACAGGCCTTGTGTCAGTGTCTGAGGTGGAGGTCCCCAGAAAGGGCCCCAAGAGAGGAACTGCGCCCAGGGCATCCTCCTGGAGCTCAGAGGGGGAAGTGATGATGTTGGCTTGGGAGCAATGCTCTCAGATCCTCGGTCCCTGCTCTGGTGGCTGAGGGGGGACTTCAGATGTGACCTGCAGGCCACCTTGGGCCCTGAGCCTGGCTTGAGCCCTCAGAGAGAGCAGGGAGCTGCAGGGGCACCGTGTGCCCAGGAAGGAGAGAGCGCCTGGGCTCGTCCCTGGCCTTCTGTTTCCTTGGGGTTGGGGGCTGGGCTCAGGGCCCAAGCCTACCCCTGTCTTCTCTCTGGTCCCTGCCACACCAAGCAGCAGCCCACTCCATCTCTCCAGCTGGGGAGCGGTGGGGGCAGCTGGACAGGGCCTCTGGTGTGGGCCTTGCTCCCGGGCCCTGGCACCTTCCTCGGGCAATCCTGAGGCCCCTCGGGCTGCTGGGCTTGGGAGGCATCCAGCCCCGCCACCCACCAGAGCACCTTCCCCCGCTTCATCTAAGAGTCCTTTGAAGATGTCTTTGAACTGAAATTTCTTTAGCTCAGGAAATTCTGCAACTCTCTGGTCTCTCTGCATACCACTCTGGGTGGGCAGGGCAAGGCGTCAGGTCTGCTAGTCTCTTGGCTCCCCCAGGATGGGACTGTGGGATGGGACGGTGTGAGCCTCGAGAAAGCAAAATCACCCCACAGCCAGATGAGCGGGGATTTGAGCTCGGCTTTATTTTTGGCCCAGCCCAGCTGCCACTGCGGGGCTGGACTGAGGCCAGCAGGAGGCACCATGCCCTGCCCGTCTCGGGCCAGTGACACACATGCGTGTCCTTCCCTGTGCTCAGGCCTAGGCATCAGGACTGAAGGCCAAAATGGGGCCCAGCTGCCCTGATGTTCACCTGTTCTTGTTTTGTTGTTGCTGCTGTTGTTTTTAATACTTTGCTTATCTGTCTCAGTCTGTGGCTTTTAATATGTGAATTTTACTCAGACAGGAGGCCTTGCTGTTTCCCAGACTTGTCTCAAACTCCTGGGCTCACCCAATCCTCCAGCCTCAGCCTGTGAAGAGCTGGGACAACAGGCCTGTCACATGGTGCCTGGCCGAGCTCACCCTGAGGGGCAGAGCGACGGACGCTGCCATCTCCCCCACCCCCACCGCTCCTCCAGGAGGCCGTCTGGCTGCTTCTCCCGCTGTGCACAGATCTGAAGGGCCAGGGGACAGAGGTGGGCACTGAACACTGGACTCGGGTCAAGACACACAGGACAAGCAGGGGGAAGGCTGTGCCCTGGGGTGGCCCAAGGCAGCACAGTCTACACCCGGCCTCGTAAGTCAGGGTGGATGGGTGCCCTTCGGGTAGATGGACACAGAGGCTCAGAGATGCCTACAAGGCTTCAGGTCTCCACTGGAATCCAGGAAGTGAGACTGGCAGGGCAGGGCAGAGCCTTCATGGGGAAAACACATCAACTACTGCCTTGATCCTAGGGCTCCCGCCCCTCCTGGCCCCACTAAGAAACAAAGCCTCCCTGATGCTGGCTCCATTCTGGGAAGAGGGAGGAGGGTGCCGCTCAGCAAGGCAGGGGGTGGCCCCCCCATCCATTGCTGCGCACACAAAGCCCACGGATCCGACAGCTCTGCTTTTAGAGCTGCAGGAACCTCACTAGCATCCCGGTTACCAAGGCGAGGAGCAGCACAGCAGCCACCGCACCAGAGCGCCAAGGAGAGGAGGCGCCAGGGGCCTGGGAGCGACACCCACATGGCTCACGGGCCGGCTCTGAGCCTGAGGACCTGACCCAAAGAGCCGGCACAGCACACTTCTCTGCACCCACCCAAGCCTCCCCCGGGGAAACACTGCTATATGGGCTGAGGGCCACCCTGAGCAACACAGGGGCAGGACCCTGAGACAGAGTGGGGCCAGCAGGGGCATGGGAGCCGATGGAGAGGAGGCCCCATCTGGACAGCACCACGCCAAGCCTGAAGACCTTCACAGGGCTGAGCAAGCAGCTGCATCTCAGCACCTTCCCACCTCAGGGACAGACTTCGTCTCTGTCCCACGCTGCCACTGCCAGGCCAAAGCCAAGAGCAGAAAGTTTGGACAGCATTGGCTAAAGCACAGCCTTTAAAATGTAGAGTCTCTATTGGCACAGGAGATGGGAGCTTAGCAGGACAGTGGCATCTGCCACCACCCCTGGATGGGAGGGAGGACAAGGCCTGGGCTTCTGAAAAACGGGGGACATGGTGCATCATCCATCAGCCAATTCTGGGCCACACACCGGTTAGAACATAGAGGGTTCCACATTTTAGAAAAGGGTATACACTGTGTGCACAGATTTGGAGGAGGGGGGTCCTAAAGAATTTCCCAGCAGGAAATCTATATATAAGCCCCGTGTCTAAGATAAATGAACACACAAAATTAGCCTCATGGCACTGCAGGGCAGATTTGCCACCAAGTGAGTTTTGGTGTCAAACTTGGGGAGCACTTTAGGGTCTCAGGGCCACCTGGATGTCAGACTCTTGGCTACGTAACTTCAGGTCTGGGCTAGCAGCCCCCGCCTATAGCATAGTCCACACTCTGCCGGACACTTAGCTGAAACCCAGGAAATCAGCGTGGGAGAGGGGAGAGAGACTGGTAGGGACCCACAGAGTGTCCACAGGAAGAGGGCCGCTCAAGGTCAGGACTGACTCTCCAGCCCCACGGCCACATCTATGGCTGGACTTGGCCTCTCGGCCTGTCCCCCCCAAACACCATCACCAACAGGGAGACTCTGGCCCTGGGCCCCGCTGACCAGCAACAAGCTGGTGCAGGCTGACGCTGGCCATTTCTGGCTTCTCATGATCTCCAGTGTCCACCAGGTTGGACCTGTGGTCCAGATGATGGAGACACGGATCTGCAGTCCTCTGCAGCCTCTACACCGAGATAATTTCTAAAAAGTCTTACTCACAGCCCGCTCACCCATCTGGGGCAGGGACCACGGCTCATGGCTGGGATCCAGAATGTCGTGGGGACAGAGAGCACACTTCAGAGGGCAGAGGAAGAAACGAGCCTGGGCCTGCTGACCGGCAGGGAGGGGGCTTTCTCTCAGCTGCCCCTCTCTCTCCAGTGAGCAGAACCAGTCCCACTGCGGGGGCACCTGGCTACCACCCACCTGCACCAGGAGTTGGCCCTGCCATGGAAAGCGCGCCCGGGCCCAGCGCCGACTTCTCCACCTGGACCTGAGACGCGGCCCAGGCTGGCTGACGTGAACAGTCAACCTCTGGGTCCCCACCCCCGATCCCCAC
>PVJA010028673.1:0-27399 GCA_004027025.1 Myocastor coypus | reverse complement strand
AAAGAAAGAAAGAAAGAAAGAAAAAAACAGGAAAGAATATACTTCTCTTTGGACTAAGAGGAAGCAGATACATATACAATCAAAGGTTTTGCAATTGCAGTGTGCCACCAGTGAAGCTTGTGACGTTGGAGGCTATTGAATCTAAGCCTCCTAAAGCTCATCTCACCAATCTAGCTCTGCGTTCCATGCATTGTAATTAAGGATTTTTTTCTTTTCTTTTTTTTTTTTTCTTGCTGGGTGGTCAAGGGCAAGTCGAAGCAAGACCTGTATAACAAAACATTCATTTTTTTTTTTGTATCTTCCAGGGTCATGATGCTATTTGTAATAGCAAAATATTAGCCTGAACATTCACCAATAGGGAGTTTGTTAAATAAATGATCAGACACATTGAACTATTATATGGCCCTTAAAAGTTATTATGAAACAGTACATGAAAACAGGATAGCAGTATACTCATACCTATCTCATTTTTTTTTTTTTTTTTTCAGTATGTGAGTTTGTAACTTTAGGAGCGTGTGTGTACACATACACACAGACACATACACAGTACAGCTACATAAGAGGAGTGGTTCTATCAGAGTGCTGGGTAGATGGCTAATATTTGTAACTTTTCAAGTTGCTTTTCACTGATTATAATTAGGAGGTGTTTGGATTATTTTGTGTTTCAAAGCCTCATGCTCAGGTGACAGTTGGTGAGTTAAAATGAGCTCGCTGAATCAGCAAACAGGTGTAGTCTTCAGGGCTGGCCACCAGGCTGCCGCTGGAGGACACCAGAGGCTTCGTGGGTGTTACAAGTTTAGAGATCCCTGTGGGGCCATCTGGAGCTGTAAGTGTATGAATGAGGCTCTGGGTATGGGTCGTGTTGCCTGTGATGTATGCAGGGAGATCCAAGCGCAGTTGCCTGATAGGTTGATGAATTTTTCAGAGACTAACCTTCACCTACCAGGAAAAAATAAAGGAACAATTACAGAGTGGTCAAAATAAGACTATTGCAGCTCATGGTGTGTTTCTGGTGGCATGAACTGCTATTACTAATTTCCTTCCCCTGACATCTGGGAACTGGTGACGTGTCATAATCTTTGAAACCATAGGTTTTTGGTTTTGTCTTGTTCTGTGTTTTTAAAAAGAAGAAAAACAGGCTGGCGTGATAGCTCAGCAGTCTGAAGTGCTTGCTTAAGCAAGCTTAGGCAAAGTGCAGCGACTGCAATTTGATCCCTGGTACCATATGCTGCACCAGCTCCATCCCCAGGGTGGGCTGAGCTGGCCACCAAAAACCAAAACAAAACAAAACAAAGCACAAAAGAAATTCTCAGAGTTCTGGAGGTTGAATTCTTAATATCAACTTGCCACCAGGATTGGCTTCCAGTATGGCCTAGCAGGGCCCTCAGATAATCATGTCGTCACTGTATCCTCACATGGTCTTTCTGGTACATGTAGGATGAGAGAGATGGCTAGTTCCTCTTCTTTTAAAGACACCTGACCTGTGAGATTTGGGAGCCTCCCTGTGACTTCATTTACTATAATATTTCCTTTAAGGCTCTGACTCCTAATATATTTACTTCAGGGATTAGGACTTACACACAGCAATTAAGGGAAGGCTTCCATCTATAGTATGTGTGGTGTTTTTCTGAAAATGGGCATTTGAATGAATACCATCTTACTTCCAGTCCTGTCCAAGGGCACCAAGTGCAAGCAAGGGAAGAACTTCCTAATAATCCCAGTCAGAAGGCTCAGGAGCTGATTATTTATCCTCTCTTGAACTCATAGCTCACAGTCCTGAGGTTATATGCACCTCTCAAAATCTTTACCTTGAAGTGGCTCATATAGCTATCTAATAATAGTCTACAAAGGTTTGGGTTGGAGCAGGTTTTAGTTTTCTGTGTAGCCAATATCCTGTGAGTTCAGAGTGTCCAAACATGTTATGAACATGGCACCTGCCTGTGTCTCTGGGTGCGCAGCTGTCTCCATGTGAGAAGGCCCAGGAAGACAGAAATGCACACGAGCCATGTACGTATGTACTGGGACACACAGACCTGTGTGTAGAAAGCAGTTCCACCTGCCAAATGCAAATCAGAACTCCTAGGAGGTAGATTATGGCTATAATGTTTTTTTTTTTTTTTTTTTTGTCTTTTTGAGACAGGGTCTCGCTATGCAGTTGAAGCTGGCCTTGAGCTCACTTTTGTAGCCCAGGCTGGTCTCGAACTCGCACCAATCCTCCTGCCTCAGCCTCCTGAGTGCTGGGATTACAGGTGTGAGCCACCACGCCCGGCTATGGCTATAATTTTTTAAAAACCAAATGAAGTGACTTCTTACATTTAGCTCCTATAAAGATTTCTTTTGTATTTTGTACAGGGCCTCACTAGGCAGCTCAGACCTGTAGTGATCTTCCTTTCTTCAGCCTCCCCATTGCTGGGATTACAAGCGTGTACCACCATGCCCGGATTCAGTCACTGGCTCAGTTCAATCAGCTTTTCTGGGGGCAGGGCCAACGCAGCATGTGGTATCAGGGATTGGAGCCTAGGCCCTGTGCTTGCCTAAGCAGGCACCTAGTCTGCTGAACTATCTCACAGGCCCTTAAAGATAATATTTGAAACTCTGTTATTTGAAAGGGTTCCAATGAGATGACATGTAAAATTCCCAGCATATAATCAGTTCAGTTTGTTTCTATTTGAAGCAGTGAGTGTTTAAACTTTGCTGAATTAATTGACGGCTAAAGATGTGTCTTATGCCCATCTCCAATTCCAGGTTTTTAAGTAAGGATGCTATCATCTCCTGGAAAGCTCTCTCTCAGCAGCGAATGTACTGAGGAGGCCTACTGGTAGAAAAGCCAGGGCCAGCTAGCTTAGTGAATTAAAGCGCCTGTTCAGGCTGACAAAAGGACTGGGGTTTGATCCCTGTGTGGGGAGCTACCCGACCCCCAGGTGCACTGAGATGACAATTGAGACTTGTCGTGGTGACGCACACCTGTAATCCCAGCACTTGGGAGGCTGAGAACAGGAGGATCACTCCCAGTCCAAGCTGTGTTGTGAGACCATGTACTAAATACATTTTAAAAAGCCCAGCCGTCTGACTGCATGTTTCTCAGGAGCTGCTTTCACTGTGCAGTTTCCCTTCTGACCAGCCTTTTGGCTACATTCTGTTGATTCTTTGATCTTGTTCTCCACACACCTCATTTCTCTAAACGATGTTTGACAGGAGTCTTTCCCAAGGGGCAACTACAGGTATTCATTGGTTTGTAAAATGCCTTCTCAGCTACTCAGATGAAAGGCCTCAGGTAAACAGCAAGTGTTATTTTTGTTGATGTTGTTGATCTTGCTATGTGTGTTTTGGCTGCTGCATACTGTATTCTAAGACATGGGAGCCCTGGGTTTTGAAATTGTAAGGTATTTCCTTTGGAGGCAGAAGAACAGAGTAAGATTTAGTTTCTCTACTGTGAATAACTTCTCTTAAATAGCAGGACTCCATGAAAATGGGTACTTGCTTATAACACACCTGACATGGGTTGTTAACATCTCTGTGACATTGCCTGAGAAATTCTCAAGGCTCAGAAAACTCAGATTTTCAGGGAGTTTGGTGGCTAATTTTAACTCTGCAGGAGGTCACTGGATTTTAGTGAGGCACTTTTGCTTCACAGGGGCACTTGGATCATTCCAGTTGGGGGCTGTGTCTGACATTGAGTAGGCAGAAGCCAGCGGTGTGGATGGATATCTCACAGGGTACAGAATTGCCCCCACCAGGAGGAATTACCCAGCCCCGAGCTCAACAGTGCTGCAATTGAGAATTTTTTAGATGATAAAACTGAATGAAACATCCACAGTTCACTTGAAAACCCAGAAATATTTTCCTAGGTTTGTTTAATTTTCATTAAAAATTAAATACTATTAACTTTTAATCCCTCCTCTTGGATTTCACTATAGGTTGGAATTGTGGGAAGAACAGGAGCTGGGAAAAGTTCCCTCATCTCAGCCCTTTTTAGGCTTGCAGAACCTGAAGGTAAAATTTGGATTGATAAGATCTTGACAACTGAAATTGGACTTCATGATTTAAGGAAGAAAATGTCGATCATCCCTCAGGTATGCAAGTCAGAGCACTCCTACACGTTCCTTTCATATGGACTCCTATGTTTTACTTTTAATTTTATTGGTCTTTTTATATTGGATTGATCCTCTTCCCCAATAGACTGTATAGGTATTTCCAGCAAGTTATTTCCATCAGATATTAGAGTTTATTTGCATGTGTAGGGATGGGGGAGATGAATAGACTCAGGGATAACTACTTATCCAGACAGATTTCTGGCCTCCACTTCCCTAGGTACTACAGTTGTAGCTACTGATAACCACATAGTTCTGAGGACAGAATGATAAATGGTTCGTTTAGCATTTGAGCAGTTTCTGTAGGGAAACTTGGAGTGTAAGTGTCTTAATGAGGGAATTTTTGCTATGGGAAGTAAAGCTACCCTTTCAAGGGAGATTATCTCTGTGGAGGGCCTTCTTTGGAACCATGGGGCTGAGAATTACAGAGCTTACGGGCACTTCACAGACATTCTTAGAATGTAGGCATTAGTGCACCATCTTAGCCAGGGAGGCAGCCAGTCGAGGGCGGCAGAGAAGACTGGGAAAAGGAATTGCAGCTCTCTGCCCTTGTTCTCTTCCTTTCCAATGAGCCGGTGGTACCACTTCTTAGAGCTGTGAGTGTGTGTAGTATTTCTCATGGACCTTGTTACCACAGTGGTGGACTCTTGCGCTGCCATCTCCCGTGGAGCTCTGAGTTGCTTTCTTCTGCTTCTTAACAGAAGACTTTTGGGAGTGTTCTACAGATTGGATCCCCTGTGCAATGGAGGCTCCTGTCACTGCTCTGAGTTCTTCTACTCAATGTCAATCCACAAAGTATTTATTGAGTAATTGCTGTCTTCAGGGACAACACAGGGCCTGTCCCCACAGGCCTGAGGCCTGCAGCTCTGGGACTTCAGGTCTTCATTGTGCCCTCAGCCCTGATGCTTGCACACATTCAACTTCAGGATTGCTAGGTGGGGTTTCTGGGGACTTTTTAGACTGCAACCCTCTGGTCATCAAGGGAGCTGGGAATGCACAGGGGCGCACACTTATTCCTGCGATGAGCAGGAGAGGGAATGAAAGAGAGCCAGGCAGGCATGCTCTCTGGCATATGGGCAGGAAGAGCCTGCAAATACTGTTCACTAGGAAACACTGAGAATCTGGCACCCCACAGGGAGGAGAGCACGGGTATTCAACTTATAAGTGAGTATGGCTTTTGCTCTCTACCCTCAGCCTCTCAGAGATTGGAATCATTTTGAGTAATTTTTGAAATCAAGATACTCAGAATCACAACGAGCCACCATTTTATAATGGCTGCTATCAAAAAAAAAAACAACAACAACAAAAAAAGAGTTTAGGTGAGGATGTGGGGAAATTAGAATGTTTGTGCTATTTTGGTGAGGATAGAAGCTGGTAGAGGCGCTGAGCAGAATGGCCAGGAAACCCCTTACAAAATGTTACCGTGTGATCCAGCAATTGTACTCCGGTGTATGTGCCCCAGAAAATCACAGAGTGCTGAGCAGATGGTGTCCCCATGTTCCCCACCACATGGGTCACACAGCCAAGAGGTGGAAGCCACCCAAGTGTCCATCAGCAGATGAATGGCAAAGCAAGATGTGGTTGCTCCATACAATGGAAAATTATTCCGCATTAAAAAGGAAGGAAACTCCGATACATGCTCCAACATGGATTGACTTGGAAGGCATTGTGTTAAAAGAAATGAGCCAGTCACAAAATAACAAGTTCTGAATGTTCCACTACGATGAGGTGTTTAGAGTCACAGAGACGGCATGGTGTGTGTGTGACAGGAGCTGAGAGAAGGCGGATGCACCGGTTTGTTTAATGGTGCAGTTTCATATCCTTAAGTATTATAAAGTGGAAAGAAAATCCTGTGAATGGCGGTGAAGAACACAAAAGCAATGTGAATGTATTTAATATCCACAGCTGTTTACTTAAAAACGGTCAAGGTGGTAAACTGCAAGTAATGTGTATTTCCTCACAATTCAAAGAAAAGGATAATGTAAGTCTTTGAGGAAAACACCTTTTTCATCCCATCAGATTCATTCTGGCCTTTAGAAGCATGACTTAGTGGTTACAGTAGAAGAAGAGAACTTCAGTTTCCAAGTTACATCTTTGGGTTGTGCTTGTCCCAGAAGTAGACCAAAGAAGGTTTATTTAAGAGAGACAATGCGCTTGTCTGTAAAGTGCTTTCATACCTTTGAAAGAAAGGATCTAGAAACGTGCTACTTCTAATGCTTCTTAATAAGAAGCAGTTGTCAGCCTGTGTACATAAAAGAGCTCTAAATAAAGAAGTAGCGTTAGATGATTCTTGGCTCTGCCACGAATGTTTTGGAAGCACATCTGAGCAAAGACTAAGAACACCTTGACATCACCAGGTTTTGGTTCTGTTCCATAAGTTCCCACCCTCCTTTTGTGCAAAAGCTCTGTGTATACACTCCAGAAAATGCACTTACAAAACAGTGCTAAGCTTTGTATCCATGTAGATCACGGTCACCAAGCATTGTAAACACGGAACCTTTGTATTTTGCCCGCATATGCTTTTGTCTCCAAGATGCAATGTTGGTTGATACAAGAAACATACCATAGTGTAGAGCGAGACTCGGGGTCAGTAAAGGGTCTGGAGGCAGCCTTGGGTGGCCTTCTGGCAGCGTGTACTGAGCAGCAACACTGCTTTCCACTAGCCTATGACCTCTTATGATGTCTCCAAGCCCTCTAGTGTCATCGTCCTTGTCCTTAAACTGGACTAATAATTCCTGCCTCACAGATTTGTTGTCAAAAATTAACTGTGAGAACTCAGTTCATACATTTGAGGAAAATGACTTTATGAAGGCTTAGGATGTGGCCATTTTAAGCATGATTGCTCCTGAGGTAGAAACAGGTCTTGGCTCAGTGATCTCTGTTTTTTTTTTTTTTAATAATCTTTGGTGGTTTTCTTTAAAACAATTTTTATAAGTATAAAGAGTGAAGCAGCAAACACAAGCAAAACACACACACATACTTATTAGCAGTTCAAATGAAGGCCCAGTGAATAAACAGAATGTTTTACCCTGAGGAACAATCGGTGAGACCATCCCTTTGTCTTCCTGGCTTCCGCCTGCCTTGGCACACGCACTTCCTCACTCCACTAGTGCCCTGCTGTCCCTCATGCAGCCCCTCATGCAGCCCTTCAGGCAGCCTGTGGCAGTTGTCCCCCCTCCCCATTCCTGACTGCTGTCTCCTGGAGGACAGGGCTGCCCCTCTCTCTCTTGTTTCTCTGGGTTTGTGACAGCCTCGGGGCGCTACCAAGAGCCAGCTCCCATTTTAGTATGTGCTGCCTAAGCGAGCACAAGCCAGCTCCCATTTGTGGAACCCTCTGTGCAGTTTAGCTTTCTGCCTTGACACCTCTCACTTCATGGTTTGCTTAATCTTTTCATCATGCCCACTTAACAGTTGAAACCCGAGGCACAAGGAAGCAGGAGAGCCAGGCTTCCAGGCTAATCGGAGATGATCAACATGGGAGCGCCGAGCCTCCTGCACGCGGGTGGCCCGTGGGATCCACAGGAGCAACACTGCTTTGCTCCCCAGTCCAACGTGGGTCGAGTGCATGCCCCTGCACACACATGCCTAGAAACAAAAATCTCATAAAACGTCAACCCTCGGCATGCCGCTGTACTCTGATGTTTCCTATTATATCCATTGTATTCTAGTTCATAGAAAAGATAAGGTGATGATCATGGGCCAAAGAATTGATTTCATGATCTATTGGCTGCAGCAGCAGTCCGCAGCAGTGTCCTCTGTGGTGCCCCCCATGGCCAGCTCAGCACCAAGAGATGAGCTCAGCTGTGGCGCTTTCCATGGAGCTATGCAAGGTAGGCAGGGCGAGCCCCATGCCTCAGGAGGAAACAGGCCTGCAGAGATTTGTAGCTGATAAGAAGTGGAGTCAAAACTTGACTGTCAGACTCCACACATTGTTTTTCAGTAAATATTTGTTGACAGCAGAATTACATCTGGTCAGATGTTTTAGGCATTGTCTATGCACCCCACTTAAAAAGCATCCCCAAATGTCATAAGCAAAGAGACTGAGGAAAGGTGAGGTGGAAAGCTTCATTCTCATACAGCTTTGTCTCACTTGTATGTTTCTGTATCTCAGCTTTGAAGGGCTAAATGTTTCAGGAAGGTTCTTTTTTTGTGAAATAAAACTGGGCGACACCAGGCACTAAAGTACAATCACGTTAGAGACAGGATCGCTTCTATGTCGTGGGTGGCTCAGTGTCAGAGAAACTTCTTGCTGGAGCCTAGAGCTTTCCCTAACCGTGTTCTAGCGCCTCCACAGGCCGAGACAGCCTGATATGAAGGTGAAGGGCTCATCTGTCTTGTCAGCATGAATTCAGGACAAGCTGTTTGCATTACAATGCCCTGATGATGCAGAACCTGGGGGATGTTTGGAGCCAAGCAATGCAAGGGAAGCTGGAGGCTGTTTCCCTCAGTTGCAAGATATAGGTGCATCTGGCCCAGGTCTTCTCCCTGCCTGGAGAAGGGAGCTTCCCTGTCTCTCCCTCCTGATGCTTCAGGGTCCTTGTCCCTCCTGAACCTGCCATGATCAGTTCAGAGTTAGGGACTAAGGCACTGGTAGGAACATGGAAATCACTTTTAAAACAAACCCTGCGTTGTTAAGAAGGGACTCCCAATGGGTGCTCAGAATTTCATCAATAAGCAAACCCTGAGGTGCTTCCTACCTCAGCTCCTCCAGCAGACCAGGGAACTGAAAGGTGCTTTCCTGCTCCTAACTTGAAGAGGTTAAATGCACTCCTTGAAGAGAACCTCAAGGTGAGACTGTCTTCAGGGAATACTCGCTTATCGCAGCACATCTGCAAGAATGGATTTCAAAACTCTTTTGGATAGATTCTTTACACCTAGTGCCCCTATCCTTTTGGCACAAAGAAAGTATTTTCAGTTGTAGAGTAATTCCATGCAAATTCAACATTTATGATGGCACCCCGAGGGTTGGTGCACATCAACAGCTATCTTCTTTATCATGATTGAAGATTCCTTTTCTATAGTGAATAGATTTTAAAAATAAATTTTATACTAGAACAAAAGCCAGGTAGGTTTTAAACAGTCCATTCTGCCATTTTGGGATTTCTATTCCCTGTGTTTCCTTGAGTACATTGAAAAGGTTAACCGGAGCTGTGTCTCTTTAAGACTTCTTTTTGATTACCTGGCTTTCTTTTCTTTTTTCTTTTTGTATTCTTTTCTGAGAACAAAACTCACAGAGGAAAAAAAAAGGTAGGTATGCTGTTACGGGTAAAGAAATACAATTGGATCCAGGCCTAATGCAATGCGCTTTTGTTTCTACACACTGGAGTCTTCATTAAAGCCCATGAAACTGCTCCCCAGAGCCGGTGACCTTTTTGTACCTAAAGAAGACTTTACATGACTTAAATTCTTTTTCCTTTGTTGGTGAACAATGTTCTTTTCTTCTGGAAATGGATGATGATCAGTTCATTCAGAGGCTACAGGACTGAACAAAGAGGGAGGGGGGCTGAGATTTAAAGTGACTTTGGGTGACCCCCCTCCTTCTTAAGACCAGGAGATGCACTGCCCTTCAAGAAGGTTCTCAGGATTTGGAAATAAATGCAGTGGGGAAGTAGCAGCAACAGCAGCTGTTGAATATATTTTAGTGAAGGAAGTTTCCCTAGTTTGGGACTCAAAAAGATTAAAGTGTTGGTGCTTTGTCTTGCTAGTTGGTTGCACTTCTGTCCTGGTCCCAGGTTGTCGTTTTAAGTAGCTGAAGGTCAGTGGGTAGAGTTTCCTCTTGAGATAATGGAGGCCTGTCTTCCAGTCAGTAGATAGAAAAGGTCTAGGAAGCCTGTGCCTCTCAGTCTTCAGGGATTATCAGCTTACTGTCCTAAGTGTTTCGATTCACAGTGGCCACCTTTCGGTCACCAGTTTAATATGAAATGACCATGTTAGTAATAGAGAAAAAAATTAATAAGTATAGTCCTCAGTATTAAAAAAATACTTTAGCCCAAAAAACACGTCTGATTCTAATCTATTTAAATTATTGCGTTCAACAAGAGCATTTCTTTCCCTAACTACCATGCCAGCCAACTGGGGAGGTAAAAATAAAAACTCGTGTTTTAAACATGTACCTTCAGGAAACAAATACATGTAGCCTAGTAACTTTTGTATATACTTACAAGAAGGTTGTATATCCTCTCATAAATCCTTCCACCGAAATGTCTCTCTGCACTTTTATAACTTATTTATATTAGTTTATTAACTTCCTTTCATGGAGAGAGGTACTTTTAAATAATATCTATCAGAAATCACAGTTAATTTGACCCCTGTCTTCCCCTTGCAATATGTGTCTACTGTGAACACTTTATTACCCTTGAAAGATAACATAATGGTTTCTTACTTGGCCAGTGCATGCAAATAGAGGGAGTAGCACCAAAATGACCACCACGAATAAAATATGTTGGCATAGCAAAGCAGCCATTTTGTACAAATTATTTGCTGATTTTAAAGAAAAATGTTGCTTTGCTCAGTTTTTTATTAAATCATTCTCCTCGTTCAACAAGTTTAGATTGGAGCTTTACTCAGGGAAATATATGGTCAGCACACCCTAACAAAGGAAAAAATGTTCTTCCTTACTAAATTGTTTTCTTCTGCCACTGCTAAATAAACATGAGTGATTGGCCAAGATTTCCGTTTAGACTGACAGTATAGATTTACGTGGGGGCCTTCTTGCAGTGGGAAATGCTTGAACTTTACTTTTGCCTTTTCTCCAGCCCACACAGTGGTTTGGTGACAGTTAACAGAGCTTCCTTGGGGCCATGGTAGAGCAGCCACAGATGGCCCAGGCCTTAGATCTCACATTAGTCCCCTGGTCTTTGGAGAAACCCATCCTTTCAAAAAGTTCCTAAAGGGAAGGTGGTGAAAGCAGTCTTAGGTGCAAGGCCTTGGTTAAGGAAAAGAGGATTGGACTCAGGAAGAGTGTGCTCTGGTGCTGTTCTCATAAGACATGGAATCACCATTTCTGTATATGCTAAATACTACGAGTCTTTATGCCCTTTACCAGAGGAAAGAAGACCGGTCTATAAAAAGCAAAGCAGTTTTCTCATATATTGGCTCAAGTGTCATCTCTCAGGAGAGTACTTTGTAAATGCCCAGGTGGAAACTATCAAATTCTACCTGTTCACCAGAAATGACTTTGCTGTAGGAGAGGAACCTAAAGGAAAAAGTAGTTCCAAGTGATAGAAGCCACCCTGGATGAGGAAATGGACCCGTGGCCATTAATATAAGCCATGGATCACCTCTGTCTTCTCCACTTATGTGCAAGGCCAACTACTTAACTTTCCTTCCAGCCCCACTGTCTCCTCAAATACCATCCTATCCCAAGTAACCCAGTATCACTGTCTCCTCAAATACCATCCTATCCCAAGTAACCCAGTATCATCCATAGTAAGGAGTTCTTGTCAGGTGGTGGGAGGGCAATTGTCACAGGGAGGAAGAGTGGGTAGCTACACCTTGTCCTGTATACTTCATATAAGTAAGGAAAGGAGAACTTAGCTAGCTTCCTGGAATCTTAGAGTTGATCATGATAGAGTGTACATGTTTACTCTTAAAAATTTGAAGTAGAATAATGGCTGTTCCCTGACCAGAAATTCCCACCACTGCATAGATTATTTTTGAGGTTTAGCCTTAAAATCATTCCTTGTAAGTGAAATCATTTTTTTTTTTATGATGTAGGTTTCTTGGTATTTGGATGTGCTTTCAGTATGTAATTGCATTCATCTTGGGAAAGATATACATATATGTATCATATCTTGATCATTTAAATGAGGCTCTTAATATTTTTTTCTTGAGATCAATTCAATTATTCAAAAACATTGTATAATTGACCAGTGGTGTGGGTGTGTGTTTGCAGGGGATTACTCGCTTAACCAACTAGTTAGTGTAATACAATGGTCCTTTCATTGTCTTTTTTTTCTTCAGTGTCTTCTTAAGTTTTGGATTTTGTAATGTATCTTGGTGGGAAGCCATTGGCCTCCTGCCTTCATTCCTCCCCTACTAGTCTTAAGACTCAGAATCTGTTGGACAATGTCAAATCTTTTTAAATCTTATTAATTTTAATGAGAAAGAAATAAGACAGTTCCAAAACAGATCAGTAGGCCAGCCACAACAATCAATACAATGCGTATTGCTTTCTTCATAGTAATTGTTCAGAGTACAAGATGCAAACATAACTTTTCTAAACACTATTAGTACAAATCTTCTCACTGAACTAAGAGAAAGTAGTTGTATGTATAGTCCAATATTCCTCTATGATAGTAGAGGGTTATCAACAGAACTGGCAAAGTCGGGAAACTGTTGACTTGAGCCTTTTACAGCTTAGCATATTAATGTGGCTTTACTTTTTAATGCCTTGTGGTTAAACTTTTCTTATCTCTACATGCCAAAAACTAAAACTTGAGCTAGGTCTATCACCATGCACTAAACTGAAGTCAAAATGGATTAAAGATCTAAATATTAAAACAGAAGCACTAAATCTCCTGGAAAAGAAAGTAGGAGGAAATCTTATAGACATTGGGGTAGGCAAACAGTTCATGGAAAAAAAAAAAAAATGCACGTGCAACACATGAAAGAATTAACAACTGGGACCTTCTCTTGTTGAGTTTTTGCACATCAAAGGAAAATACCAACAGACTCAAAAGACAACCCACAAATTTTGAAAAAATCTTAACTAATAAGTCTTCAGACAAAGTTCTGTCTAGAATTTATAAAGAACTATAAAGCATTAGGGCCCCAAAATTTAAAGACCCAATCCAGAAAAGGGCATCCATGATGAATATACACTTCTCAGGGGACAAACTACTAGAAGCTAATAAATATATGAAAAAATGCTCCTCATCACTAGCCATCCATGAAATGCAAATTGAAACAACACTGAGATACCATCTCACCCCAGAAAGAATGGCTGTCATAAAGAAATCAACCAACAAGTGTTGGAGAGTTGTGGGGAAAAGGAACCCTTCTCCACTGCTGGTGGTAATGCAGACTGGTGCAACCATTATGGAAATCAGTGTGGAGACTCCTTAAAAAAAATTAGGGCTGGAAATTCCATTCAATCCAGCTATCCCCTTACTGGGAATTTTCCCAAAAGAACTAAAAACATCATATCATAGTGATGTTTGTGCACATATGTTTACAGCAGCACAGTTTGTGATAGCCAAATCTTGGAAACAACCAAAATAACTCATCACCTGAAGAATAGATGAAAACATTATGGTGTTTTTATACAATGGAGTATTACTCAGCTATAAGGAATGATAAACTTGAAGCCTTCATATATAAGTGGATGTGTCTTGAACATATACTCAGAAGTGAAATAAACTAGACCTACATGTGTAAATGTCATATAGTCTCCCTAGTATAAGAAGTAAAAAGAAATAAAAATGGAAAGGGTTAGCACAGCTAAATGGAAATCAAGAACTTAAGGATTAAACAGCGAAGAGACAGCAAGGAGAAAAGTTAGGAAACATGGCAGGGACAATGTTATTCTTAATGACTCGAGAAAAATCTTCCTCAGTCTTTTTTTCTCTTGCACTCGGGGCCCATCCCTGAGGCCAGGCAAAAGTACAGGCTAATGCCCTTGGAGCAATTTTCCAGGACCTGGGGTAGGGCCACTGCTTCTCTTGTCCCTTCCTCCGGGTACCTTCACTGAAAGAAGCCGGTTGGGTTCTCTGTTGCCCATGACCTTGCAGCCTATGTTGCTAGAGCCTTCCAGAGCACAGCATTTACATGGCTCCATAGGTATGATTCTCTCTTAAAATTCAGAGCTTCTTAAGAGCAACTCAACTATGGGCTCTTCCTGAGGCAGATGAGTAGGAAGAGTCATTTAAATTAAAATAATTTTATTAGGTGATATACTTCACAATAGGTTTCAGGTTACTTTGCCCTTGTAGTTAATAATGAGGTTTGGTAAGACCAGCATCCCTGATGCACACCCGAGATAATGTGGGATTAGCTGGTGCAATATCAGAGGCAACCTCTTGATGCATAGAGGTGCCACTGGCCTCATTAATCTATGTCCTATTTGGGCAAAGGCCAGAAGGTCTCATTGTGGCATGCAGGGAGACTCCCAATTGCGGAAGACTGATTTACCAATGGGAAAAACATTTAACAATTTTCCTTTGAAACATAAACATCAGCTAGTTACACATGGTATTGATATTTTCCAGTGTGACACCAGGATAGACAATTTCTGGTTCCACTGATATAAATTTCCTCAAATTAAGTATGTCCTTGAATTTACTGTTTCCCACAGATGACCGCGAAAACATTTTCTTTTTCCTAAGAATCTTTTCTTTATTTTCTAGTTAAGATGACATACTGCAGCAATTTCTTTTGCGAGCGATGTGAATAGATGTGAAATAGATTTTGGAGTATCAGGGGTTTATCTGTGGGAAAGTTATAGAAATCTTGTTTTCTAGATTGACATACATACCCTTAGATTTAATGATTACTGTGAATTTGGGGGTTTTGGTAGTTCATTCCATTCTGAGAGTTACAGTTACAATACAGTGGAAGCTATGCTAAAGACATTCATTCCTTGGCACTTTTTTTTTTTTTTTTTTTTTTTTTTTTTTTTTTTTTTTTTTTTTTCTCTTGGCATGTTTAGGAACCAGTTTTGTTCACTGGAACAATGAGGAAAAACCTGGATCCCTTTAATGAGCACAGCGATGAGGAACTGTGGAACGCCTTAGAAGAGGTAATTTGTATATTGTGATGATCTTAATAGCATCAGTCTCTTCACAGCATCACAGGTAACTAAGGGGAGCAGATTGGTTGAACTTTGTTCTCAACATAAGACATTGATGACATGGACTGACTAAACGTATGTATTGATCACTGTGAGAACAAGAAATGAAAGCTCTCAGGTTTTCATTTCAAAATCGAACAGCAGGGTACATTGTTGTATTCGTACTTGGCTGAGCACTGTTAGAAGTTGTGTGCATGGAGTCAGATTTGCCTAGCAGCCAAGTCCCCTGCAGTGTAGATTCCGCAGCTCCATTCCTTGGGAACATCCAGCAAATAGAGACAGCAAGAGTTCCTTCTTAGTAACAAAGATAACTGAGACCGTACTTGTAAACTTCTTTCAAGTTTTATTGGAAACTGCTTAAAAGGGTAACTATACAGTTAGAAGTTAATAATAATAATAATGCTGCAGCATGAATTCGGCTATCAGAACTCCAAAGCCTCTGCTAAGGTTTTAGATGGATACCTTCATTTTTATAGGATTTTCTATTGCTCATGTAGCATTTCCCTGTGGATCACTTGTTTGCATTTTCTTGCTCTCCCAGGAAATTGATTTTGACTGTTAAGATGCTGTCAGTTTATATATGTATTTCAACATTAAATATTTAGCATGTTCATGCTGGTGTTGCAAATTAATTCTAAGCTACTTATTGGCAGCAACCGTATCTTAGACTTCTAATCCCTCATAGGAACCAGCTCATCCTTTTACTTTTAAGAAGTAAGCATTTAATAAATATGTATTGAGTGGTTGATCTCTTAATTTCCTACAAGTGTGGCTTATTTCTTTTAAAAACGCCAAATCTCAACCATCAGGCCCCCATCATTGTTATTGTTGCTTTGAATTGGTGTGTGTGTCCCTGCTGCCCCTTCTCAGGGTTAGCTCTGAAATCTGTAGGGATGGGTTGTGTCTGCAGGGAGTACGTCTAGATGCCTGACAGCTTCCTGCCTGGCATGCTTGTTTCTGAAGGTGTGCCCATGTGGTCTTCACACTCCCGGCCCACTTTCCTGTGCTGTTGGGGATTGTACTGTCTGAAATTGGGTCACTTACTTCACTGTGACTGGCTGGAAAAGCAGGTGACCCCTAGTTTCATTCAAGACTATGAGTCTCTCTGTAGTGACATTCTGGAGTACTAGAATTATAGGTGTGCACCACCACTCCCAGTTTGAAATTATCATTTAAAAATGCTTTTTCATGAGGCCAGGGCTAGGGAGATAGCTTGGCATTCTGGTCATCTGCCTGGCAAACACAAGAACTCATGTTTGATCCCAGGTACCTCATGCTATGCCACTCCTGCCCCCAGCTGGCCACTGAAACCAGGTGTGGTGACCCACACCTGTAATCCCAGTGCTGGTGAGCCTAAGACAGGAAGGTCCCTTGAGTGTGAGCTGTGTGGTAAGACCCTGTACCAAGTGAGTGAATGAATGAATGAATGAGTGATTAAGAATGCTCTTCACAGTTTAACACATGGCTGCTATGGTATCCTGGGGCCAATTAACTTTTTTTTTTTTTTTTGTCTTTTTGAGACAGGGTCTCGCTATGCAGTTGAGGCTGGCCTTGAGCTCACTTTTGTAGCCCAGGCTGGTCTCGAACTCGCACCAATCCTCCTGCCTCAGCCTCCCGAGTGCTGGGATTACAGGCATGAGCCACCACACCCGGCCCAATTAACTTTTATAAGGAATATGTTTCTTTTACAATGAAATTCAATAAGAAACTGGTATATATGATAACCATATAGCCATTGTGAATATATTTTCTAATTTATAGAAGGAGACATGTCTGACATGGTAAGTACTTGTAGTTTCATTCATATGTTCAGCCAGTATTTATAGACAGCTTGTTGCATGTGTGTTGGAGACTCTGCAAGTTTAATTCTTGTGGAGAAAATAGAGCTTATTTGAGTGCATTGGACTAATCAATGCAGCGAAGGTCAATAAAGCAGAATGTGAAGGAAGTGTGCTGGTGACATTATTGGTCCTAGGTGGTATCTGTTGATCTGTTCCCTCATAGCAACAGCTGTTCTAAACACACATACTGACTTGCTTTTTATCCAGTAACATTTGGAGATAGAGATCTCCCTTATAATATTTTTTGTCTCATTATTAATTAGCAAGCTCAGAGAAAGTTCAGGAACTTACCCTCTTGGCATAGCTAGACAGGACTCAAGTCTGACTGACTGGGTTCAGAAAAGCCCAATACTTTTATTTAAACTTTTGAAGCAGGGTGTGGTGGTGCACACTTATAATTCTAGCCCCCAAGAAGCTGAGGCAGGAAGATGTTTTCTCCACAAAAATTACTATAAGTGAGATCTCTATCTCCAAATGCTATTGGAGTATAAAGCAAGTAAGTATGTGTGTTTAGGACAGCCGTTGCTAAGAGGGGAGAGATCAGTAGATGCCACTTAGGACTAATAATGTTGCCAGCACACTCCAGAGCTTCAGGTTAGTGTGAGGTAGATAGTGAGTTCAAGGCCAGCTTAGACTACATAGGGAAACCCTCTGTCTGTCTCAAAAAAAAAAAAGAAAAGAAAAGAAAAAGAAAAATTCAAATCACAGACCCTGTCCCTCAATTCTCAGTTCTTCAGCTGTTAATATCTTGCCTCATCTACGTCTTATCTTGTACAGTCTATATTTTGCTGAACCATTTGGAGGTTAAGGCCATGACCCTTAACAATAATGATCTCACTCAGTAGATGCAACACTGTAGTGCTGTTGTCACACATATCCCTCTTTCTAGTACTTCAGCATAGCTGGGGTATACGACAGCACTTCAGAGGACCTTCATGTTGAGCTCATTCCCATGGCCTCTCTTGATTCATAATGAAGATAGAAGCTCAGAGCTGTTTGCTGTTCCCTGTTCTCTACCTCGAAACCCCTGATGAGTGATAACACTATCACATTAGTCAGGGGAAACTGTAAGATTATTTCTTTCAAGTTTCACCATCAGGCTTAAGAAAAAACCCACTGAAGATCTAAAGACCCACCCCAGCCAGAGTAACTTAGTAAGGCCCAATCTTTTTTTTTTTTTTTTTTTTTTTTTTTTAATAAGACCCAGTCTTGACATTAAAAATTATAATAAAAAAGGATGAGAATATAGCTTAGCATGAAGGCCCTGGGTCCAGTCTGCAGTAGTATCCTCACCAGAAAGAAAAGAAAAGAAAAAAAAATTTGTATGCACTAGTGTTACTAAAGTCCATTCATGGAAAACCTGACAAAAACCCTGCCACCATCTACTTTTGCTTGACCCCAGGACCCAGATGTAGATCTGGGAGTCTGTCTTCCAGCAACACTATCCAGGAAGTCCTCTTCCTTACAATTGGGGTGGAGCTTGACTGAACTG
Source organism: Myocastor coypus (assembly GCA_004027025.1). Classification (NCBI taxonomy): domain Eukaryota; kingdom Metazoa; phylum Chordata; class Mammalia; order Rodentia; family Myocastoridae; genus Myocastor; species Myocastor coypus. The sequence goes on along the minus strand of PVJA010028673.1, from coordinate 9,186 downwards.
ACACCTTCTGGAGTTTTTAGTGCAGGCTCTTGCACCATGACCCAAATGGTAGACTTCAGATTTTGTACATCTTCCTATGTTTGCCAGTAGCACCAAGTACTGACACCATATTTAATCTTAAGTCAGAATTCCCAGTTCTTGGAGTGGGGCTTCTACTATTCATAGAAATGCCTCAGCATGTAGGCTTCCTGGATCTTTGTTGTTGGACCCTGCAGTTTGTGCACCTGCTTGATCTCTCAGTGTGAGGCATGTTAACTCTGTTGTTTTTAGTTTTCAAAGATAGCCATATTTGGCTCCTGTTCTTAAAGTTTTTTAAAAAAAATTTAATTGAACTGAATCACCACCCAGTAGAGATTCACATCATTTTATAGCTATAATTTTGTAAGATAGATTAATATGAATACCCCATCGCTGAGGCATGGTGTTATGTTGTGTCCTGTTTTCCATGATTCTTTAGTCACTGCAGTAAATTTATGAGACTGAGGTACACTTGACAGTTCTTGCAATATGGGACTAAACTTGGGAAAGAACCACGCCCAAGTAAGATCCAGATTTCTCAACATATGAGGTGCCGTGTCCTATTGTTTGAAACATTTTAAAACTTTTCCAGTTGATTGAAATCTTCCAAAATGGTATTGTACCTCTAGCAGCCTGGTGGCTCTCTCATGTGGGATGGACTCTTGGGTGATGGGGGCTCTGAGGTGATGTCCACCGACTTCACTGAGATAGAAGTCCCATATTAGAAGCTGTGATTTTTTAGTATGATTTGGTTGTTTTAGCAAGTCTGTAGAGTTGTACAGCTGTTATACCAATGCAGTTTTGGAAGACTTCACCCCAAAAGTTCTCTTTCATCCATCTATAGTTAATTTTCAAGCCCCTACCTAATAGCCATTTTTTTTCTCTCTTTGAGTGCCTTCAATTACCTTTTACCTAAAAATTAAAAACAAATTTTTTGCTTGGCATATTTTGCCTAGAGAATAAATTTATTTATGTATGTATGTATGTATGTATGTATGTATGTATGTATTTATTTATTTTGGTGGTATCAGAGATCGAACTCAGGACCTTATGTTGGCCAGGCAAGCACTTAATCCACTGAACTGTCTCTCCAGCCCCAAGAATAATTTCATTTAGCACACTGCTTGCTTGCTTGCTTGCTTGCTTGCTTGCTTGCTTGCTTATTTATTTATTTATTTATTTATTTATTTATTTAATGAGATCTGCCCCAGCTCTGTGAACTCATGAGCCAGCATGACCACACAGTGACTTGACAACCCCACTAGGGTTGTTCACTTCAGTCAGACTGGCCCTGTTCTGAGCTGAGTGCCCCACCTGTCTGCAAACATTGACCAGAGCTAACTTGCCATCACAAGGCACTAGGAGGAGAATGTGTCTCCAGGGCTCCAGTGCTGAAGAGCCCTGTCTACGAGTGTGGCACTTGCTCAGGAAAGTTTCCTTCTCTGTCTCCACCCACAGGTACAGCTTAAGGAAGCCATTGAAGATCTTCCTGGTAAAATGGATACTGAATTAGCAGAATCAGGGTCCAATTTCAGTGTTGGACAGAGACAATTAGTGTGCCTTGCCCGGGCAATTCTGAAGAAAAATCGCATATTGATCATTGATGAAGCTACAGCAAATGTAGACCCAAGGTACAGAACTGAAGTCCATGTAACACTGAATATGAGTTTTAAATGTGATACCCCAAAATTGTTAAAAATGTTGTATGAAGTTACTTTCTAGGTATCTATATCCTTTTATTATATGCAAATATTCCAGAATCCAGAATCTGAAATTTAGTCCGAGCCATTTCAAATATGGAATGTTTACCTTATATCTTAGGCATTCTGAGAAGTATTTCTAAATTCTACTTCCAATAGTTGCAGCATTTTGGAGAGTGGATATATTTTCCACTGTTTTATGAAAAACAGTAGGATTCCCAGAGTTGGTTTTATAGTTGTTGAGTGTGATTTTATCTTAAAGATACTGATTTTTTTTTAATGAAAATATCTTATGACCTGTAAAGTCTTAAGTGTACTGTCTGCATCCTCACTGAATGCTTGGTTCCAGAACTGATGAGCTAATCCAGAAGAAAATCCGGGAGAAGTTTGCCCAGTGCACCGTGCTGACCATTGCGCACAGGCTGAACACCATCATTGACAGCGACAAGATCATGGTGAGTCTCCCTGGGAATGGCTTGTGGCCTCTGTTTATGTGGTGGTTCCCAATTTGCCCCCTTTTCTCAAAGCTGATAGAAATCCCTAGTAAATTAATTTTCTGTTAATTTGTCTCTCATCCCCAACAATTCAAGGGCCAAACTATATATTCAGTGCTATATAAATATATTTAGGACATCTCTTTGCCTGATTTTGCATTAAGCATTGGTATGAATTGCTGTTTTTTCTTTAAGATGGCCAACTGTCAGAAATGTCCCAAATCCAACGTCTATGCCTCGAGATACTGAGCTTCCTAACACAGGGTGTAGAACAGTGTCATTTTCTGTATCACAGTTGTTTCAGCTCTTTGTTCAGAAAATTAGCTTTGTGTTTAAATTCTTGGGGAGGTTGTTGAGTAAAGCTACAGAATCTCTTAGTGGTTGATACCTTGATGTGTGAAAGATCCAAACAGAACATTTGCAGGAAGGGTCCCCTCAAGTCTTGTGCATTGTTGGTGGGAATGTCAATTAGCAACACTGGTGTGGATGCGCCTCAAAAACTAAAAGTAGAACTTCCATCCGATCCAGGCATCCCATGTTGGGGTATATGTCTGAAGGTAATGATACCAGTGTATTACAGAGCTATCTGTATTACAGTGCTTTGCCCACTGCAGATTATTGCAATAGCTAAGATACAGGGTCAGTGTAGGCCTCCCTCAATGGCTGAGTATATAAATGAAGTGAGATATGTATGCACAATTTAATAATAGTCAGGTTAAAACAGAAGGAAATTCTGTCATTATTAACGGTGTTGATGTCCTTGAGGACATTATCTTAAGTGAAATCAACCAGGCAGAGAAAGATAGACATTGCACAGACTCTAGAAAAGTAGGCTGGGGCAAATGGTACACAAAGGGTACAAATTTTCAATTAGGCAGGAGGAGTAAGTTCTGAAATCTTCTTCCCAGTCAGGAAACTATTGCACACTTCAAGATAACTGAGGGTAAATTTCAGTGTCTCACTACAAAGAAAATATACAAGTGAGGTTGTGGTTATATTAATTAGCTTGATTTAATCCTTCTACATTGTGTATGTATAATGTGGCACTTTGCACTTCATACATGTAATGCAGTAGTTGTGATTTGTTGATCAAAAATAGTATTTTAGAATAAAACACCCTAATCAGAAAAAGGCTTTCAACAGAGAGGATTTAATATAAGAAAGTTGTTACACAGGAAGCAGAAGGTTAGGAGCATGGGGGTGGGGGGAGTCGTTGAGACACAGTGACAATTCTACCAGCAACTAGGTCTTCATAAGAGGAGCTCAGATGACGGGCCCTAAAGCACTGGTGTTTATCCCTCCCAAGGAGGACCAGCTGGTGAGCTGCTGGTCATGCCTATAGAGGAGTACTGTGAGGCTGATTTCAGACTTGCTTAGAGAGGACAGACACCAGGCACCTGAGTAGTGCTGGTGGAAGTGACCGCAGCCTTGACGACAAGCGCTTTGGCCTATGTACAACCTTCCATCTCTGTCTAGTGCCCCCTACTGGCAGTACTTGGCAGAGCCCAGTGGCCGAAGAGCCTTTGAACCAACTGCCCTGGATACAGGTTCTATGTAGAAAGGTTGATCCAGGCTGAGGGTCTGTCCATAGTAATCAGTGAGCCTCTTATATAGCAGGCCATGCATTGGTGTCTGATTATTTGTCCAGTAGCTTCCTTCTAGAAGTGAGTCAGCTGGACTGTGATGGGTTAGACACAGGTATGAGGAAGCCAGAGGAGTTGGTTCTGGTTTCTAGGGTCAGAGCCTGGGCATCTGGGTGAATGAGGAAGACCTAGGGAGAATTGGACTTAAAAAAGGGTTTGCTTTGAGCACATGACTGTTGCAATGTCCTTAGATGTCACCAGGACCCCAACTCCCATGCTAGAATATCTTCAGTTTAGGGTTCCTTATCTACAAGGTTGTCAGGGATGCCATGGATTCTACTGGGAGAGGAGGACATGTGTCTCAGTTATCTTTCTTTCATTGCTGGGACAAGTATCTAACACCCAAAATTGAAGGAAGGGAAGGTTTGTTTAGCTCACAGTTACTGGAGGCTTCAGTCTATATTCAGCTGACTCCAAGGCAGAGAGGCACATGGCAGAGAGCAGCAGTTCATGCGGTGGATCAGCAACAATGGCAACAGAGAGTCTGTCTCTCTCTCTCTCTTACATTGCATTCAGGCTCTCTGACCCAGGTTGGGTGTAGCACTCACACCCTTAATCCCAGCAGTACTAAGACCTATAATCCCAGTGGATCACCCATAATTCCAGTGGATCCTGAGTTGATCTCAAACTCTAGAAGTTGCTGCCCCATGACTGCATGAGGCTTTAGGGGGACAGCTAGACACAAACCACAGTAAACGTGTCTATTGACTAGTTGCTGTTGCCGACTTATTTCACAGCGAGCAACAGGAGCTGAACTTAGGGCACCCAGGAGCCTTTCATTCCCTAGCTTCAGGCATGGAAAGTGGCCTCTGTGTCCTCTCCAACCCAGGAAGAAGCGTGTCGTACTAGGGAACTTTTGATCATTAGCTGGCTCTGAACTCAGGGAGAAACCAGTGACCTCACCAACCTTCTGTCACGGTAACAAGATTCCTGAGATAGAAAACTTATAAAGGGAAAAAGTTCATTTTGTCTCACAAATTTGCCGATTTCAGTCCTGTCATGTGGCGCTTTTGCTCTGAGCCTGTACACAATGGCTGGTGAGCATGGCGTAGCAGAACTTCTCACCTTGTGGGCAAACAGCAGAAGAAAGCAAGCAGGGGGCCAGCGTTCCAGCATCTCCTTCAGGGTCGTACTGTGTGATGTAACAGCCTCTCGCTAGGCTCCGCCTCTTAGATGTCATCCATCCACCTAGAGCACCATCCTGACTACTGAGCCTTTAACTCACAGGCCTTCAGAGAACACTCATGATCCCCACAGTAGCAGCCAGTAATGTTCTTTCTTAAACCCTTGATTTTTGAAGCAATTATTTTTCTTGTTAGGTTCAAAAACACTTATTTCTTTTCCCCTCCAAAAAACTCAAATGATTCTCTTCCTGTTATTCTGAAAGCATTAAGGACCCAAAGCCAGTTCAGTCAGCTGCAAAGCCTGATGCTCCAGAGGCCAGTGCCCAGGCAGAGGGAGTGGTGAGGGAAGAGACAGATGCTAACGAAAGGAATCTCCAGCCCTGGCCAGAAGTCCTGTGATTGCAGGTGCCCAAGGTGTAATAGTGACACTGGGTTGCACTGGTGAATACTTTTCCACAAAGATGCATGGATGTGGCTCTGTTTACTGTAAGTGAATGTCACAAAGGCTTGTTGGGAAACAACTGTGACCTAATTAGTAGCTTTGTTTATGTGTTGTCTTTCCAAAGGGATTTACCCAGTTTTGGTTCATTAAGCACTATTAATGTGTTTGGCTCAGAATTCTATTTTATAAAGATGTTCTCTCTCTCAGTTCTAACTTTATTAAACATGGTGTCATTGTTGTGACAGCTAATTTAATCTCCCTCATTTACTCAGTTGCTACAAAACAGTGGAGCAAGACTGACAAATTAGAACATCTCTTTCTCCCTACACTGTGCTCTATCGCTGTGCTCTTGTCAGCCCCTGTTCCGTAGTTCTCAGGATCAGTTGGTCGCTTGGGATCTTTTTCAGTTTTCATTGGCCCCTGTGCACCCCAGAATTCTCTGGATTCTCCCAGCTTTGGTGGCAGGCTGTGTTCCGTGTTGTCACTGTGGGCAGTCAAGGAATTCTTTAGGAGTGAATTACAGAGAAACAACACCAAAGTTTGAAAACTCAGGTGTTAGGGCTGGGGATGTAGTTCAGTGGGAGAATACTTGCCTAGGAGGAGATAAGAGGAAGCTGGGAAGTTGGTTGGCTGGTTGGCTGTATCCTTTCTGTTCATGGGCCATCTTATGGTCTTATCATCTTTACCTCTCTGAACTCAAATTTCCTTAGTTGTTTTCTGCAGAAAATAAACCTAGTCATTATAGTAAACCTACTCAGCTTAGGAAAGCACAACAATGCAAAGCTAACTCAAGTTTTAATTTTTATTTTTCACCTTCATGGAATTTTTTCCTTCCTTCTTTCCTTCCTTCCTTCCTTCCTTCCTTCCTTCCTTCCTTCCTTCCTTCCTTCCTTCCATTTGACGTATTTTGTGCAGGGTTTCATCATCACACAGCTCAGACTCATAGTGATCCTCCTGTTTTCAGCTTCCCCAGCACTGGGATTACAGGCATGTAACACCAGGCCTGGAGTCATTCACTGGCTCAGCTCTGGTGCGGCATGTGGGACATGGAGAAATTTTCTTTGATCAACCTACATGACCATAGTGAGAACATTTCATAAGGAAAAATATTCTCTCAAAAGTATGGTGAGGTATTCAGGTCTCCAGGTGGAAAAATAACTAACACCAGGGGAGAAAATACAGTTGCCAAGAGAAGTATGAGTGAGGGAGGGGTACACAGGACAGCAGCAGCTTTGGAGCAGTGGCAGGGAGGTCACCGTGAGCTCATGCTGCCTCTTCCAGGTAAGAAGAGTCATTTATTTAAAAGGTATGGAAAAGAGTTAGTGCTGTTTGTCACATGCCACAGTACCCAGTCACAGATAACCATTCTGCAGTATGGAAGCCAACTCCCAAGGATGGATATTGTCCCTTTGTTCCTTAGTCACCAGCGCCCCAAACAATCTCTACAGCTCTGTCCTTCCCTACTCTGTCACGCAGTAGGGTCCCCTCATTGCTTATTGCCAGATTGAAACTTTTGTTTCTTTCTCCTTCCTGACAACCCAATATCATGATGGCATCTTCTTGCACATTGAAGAAGATTGAGTCCTTCTCATTTTTCTATCTAGGACAGCTGCCTGGACTATCTGCAGATTTGGAGGCCCAATAACCACATCTTCGCTGAGTTTGTGTAACTGACTGACTCACCCGACACAATGTGTTGTTCCTTAACCTACTAGAGAGCAGCAAGCAATTTGAGGTTGGAGTTCCTGGAAAGATCCTGGGCCCAAAGGAGGGCTGCTGGGCAGAGGCTGGCACATCAGTGTTAGTGTGCGGTGTTGCTCACAGTTTACTTCAGTGCAGGAGGGGTGGGGACCAGTAGATTGCAGGACTCTTGTCCTGTCCTGTCCTTTCCCTTCCTCTACCCCCCCTTTTTTCCCTCCTTTCCTTTTCTTCCATCTTTTTGAGATGGGGGCCTCACTGTGCAGTTCAGGCTGACCTTGATCTCACTCTGTGGCCCAGACTGACCTCAAACTCAGGCCTGCCTTAGCCTCTAGATGCGCAACTCCATGCCCTGCCAGTGACTTTTCCTTATAGAAAAAAGAAAAGATGTTAGGATTTTTTTTTTTTTAATGGAAGTTTTACTGTTCTCACAGTGAGAGAACTCAGAGCTTCTTATATTTGTTTTAAATGATCTCCTAGGCTGTAATGAAGCTGGCGAAGGCTAAATGGGGCATATTCTATTCCTGGCATTGTTGTCCACACACACCCCGCCTTGAGTCTTCACACCTGCTGACTGTGCCTCCACGCAGAAGCTGGCCCCTAGCCCTCAGGCCTGTTCCGTCTCCTCCTTTCTTTCCTCCCTTCTTGCCCAAAGCCGTCAATCCCCCAGTCTGTGCACCCCCTGCTTTATCTGTTCCTAATCCCAGTGGGGTCCCCCCGGACTCCACATGCTCAGACAGCTGCCCAGTCCTGCCGCCCACCTCGTGCGTCATCTGCTGTGTGGCAGCTGCCTGCCCTAGCCACATACATCACCTGGGTAATGCAGCTATGGGCACACTAACCCCTGTCATTGAGGAGGAGACGCGGGGGACAGCTGTACCTCTAAGCTGCTGCCCATGTTTTTGTGTCAGGAATGACTACCGTCCTTCAGCTTATGTCTCTACATGTCCAGATCTATTTACCTTTCCAGCCCAGTTTGCTGTTCCCCCTCCCCAAGGCTCTTCCTCAGAACCTCTGGCCTGGGTGACTTCTTTTAGTGCTAAATCTCCTGCTAATGTTGCTTTTTTCTTGCACTGTAGTCACCTGAGTATTCTTAGCAGTTCTTGGTATAGATACCCTAAGGGCAGGGCTGGTATTTACCCATCTGCGCCTCTTCCACAGCAGCTAGGGCAGTGATGCAAGCATAGGAATCGTGCAAGAAATGCGTACCAGATAGACTTAGCCATTGCCAAGGTGAAAGATCACTTCATTACTTTTCCTCCCATGTGTTTTGGCCTTGTGTTACTTGCTATCCATTAAGCCTGATGTTTAATGAAGTCCGTTTTCTTTTTCTGTGATTATCTACCAGGCCTACACACATAACTTGAGTCATGAATATAATAAAATTGGAGTGGAAAGCTGGGTACAGAGGGAGCACCTGTAATCTGAGCTACTCGGGAGGCTGAAGTAGGAGCGTCACAAGTACAAGGGCTGCCTAGGAAGACGAGCAAGATCTGTCCCTAGTAGCAAGGGCTGGAGCTGCAGTACAGTTTAGTGCAAGAGCACTTGCCTAGCATGGGTGAGACCCTGAGTTCATTCCCCAGTGTTGCAAAACGTAAAATAAATGAAATTGCCGTGGCAAGTAGACCAAGGGCAGATTTATGTTCACAGGTGTATTTTCTTAAGAAAACATGATATCCAAATGAAAATGTATTTTATTTTATTTTATTTTATTTTTGTGGGACCAGGGTTCGAACTCACGACCTCGCACTTGCCCAGCAGGCATTTGTGCCTCGGAGCTATCTCTCCAGCCCCTGAAAATGTATTTTAAAAAATGAAATACTTTACCTTTTTCTTAATGTTATTTTATTTCTGCCAGACCGCTTGCTACCAGTGCCTTAGAAGCCAAAGAGAGGAGAACAGAGTCCGGCCCGAGTTTGAGTGCCTGCTCTGCCACCTGCAGCACATGGGGCCAGGACCATGTTATCTGCTCAGATGGATGGATGGGTGGAAGGAAGGAAGGAAGGAAGGAAGGAAGGAAGGAAGGAAGGGAGGGAGGGAGGGAAGGAGGGAGGGAGGGAGGAAAGA
>PVJA010028672.1:6078-19284 GCA_004027025.1 Myocastor coypus | reverse complement strand
TTGATAACCAAATGATGTAGCAAATAAAGTACAGGATATGCAATAAACAACAAGAAGAAAAGAATGAATTCAGTTAGGAGAAATAATGAGCTTACCTTGGTTACTATCACAGACTAAGAATGAAATCCTTCACCTTCTCTTTGGCAAGTGGTTACTCGCTTTCCTCCTTCATTCTTGGACTTCTTAGTATTATTTTTCCATTGGGTAGCACTGAAGTCTTCACCAACCCCAGCTTCTTTACCTTGTTCTACTTATTTCCTGTTGAAACTAGAGATGCAACGTTGCACAAAATTCAATGTTCAGGAGCAGAAGGACCGACCCTATGGGAGAATGGAAGAGGAGTTGATGGCTTTCTGTCAGCGGGAGAGTTTGTCTTCACTATCAAGCCTGCCACCATCAAGCACTCCAGCGCTGGCCCATGTTAATCCTTCAGTTGAAGGTGGGCATAGAACAGCAAGTGGGTGGAAGTTTGGCTCAGACTTTAGTTTATGCCACTCCCTGGTTTTGCTTCTCAGTGATTTGTAATCAATCAAATATTGATTTTATGTATCATTTTCAAGTGATTCTCAAATAATGCTTGATTAATGCATATTTAAACCTTCGTCACTTAAGAAACTATCACCCAGTCCTTTGCATAGGTGGACTGAGACCAAGGGTGCGTGGTCTTCCTTATCTGTGGTCAGCAAAGAGCGCCTTCTTACATGGACTTCTGATATGTGAGAGGCAGTTTCCTGTACAGCAGTTAAGAAACTCAGTAGCAGAATCAATTCAGAGACTTCTGAAAATCAAACACAAATTTCTGTGGTGTGTCTAATCATTTTTTAACCATTGTTCCTCTTTCTGTAGTTTAAACTACCTAAGGTTAAGAGGAAGGTGGAAATATTACATGAAAGATTTCAGAAGTAAATAATTCATGAGTTAGAAAACTTTTACTACAATATAATTGATCTATTTTATTATCTATACTTGATTCATTTTATTGTTAGTCATTTTGTTGACCTTTTACTTGATTTGCATGTTTTGCATTTTTGTTTCATTAAATTTTGTTTTAATGGGGTTCAAAATTCTGTGACAGATTTTTGGTCAAGTTGTTACCATTAAAAATATTGATTTTAAAAACTAGTAACTTAAAAACTGGCACACACAAAAACAATGGTCCACAAAACATTCTCCTTTCCTTCTGAAGTTTTTACAATGCATTGGTATCATTAAGTAGTCTTTCACTAGTAAACTTAAATGATCAACTGGGAGAAATAGTTCTAAGACAGGTTTTCTGTCACTGATTAAGACTTGGGCGGCAAGTGTTAGGGATAATATTCATTGAGCCTTCCAAGCTTTTTGGGCAGACTTGATGACCTTGCCAGCTCCAACAGCCTTCTTGTTTACAGCTTGCTTTTATGACATCTACAGCAACTGTCTGTCGCAGATCATGAACAGCAAAATGACCCAGAGGTGATCAGTGAGAGAAGCTCTCAACACACATGGGCTTGCCTGGAACTATGCCAATAATGACAGCATCACCAAATTTCAATAACTTGGCCCATCTTCCAGCTTCTTACTAGATCAATTGATCTGTCTTTTCTTTCAGCTCAGCAAATTTGTAAGCAATGTGAGCTGTGTGACAATCCAGGACAGGAGCATAGCCAGCACTGATCTGGCCAGGATGGTTCAGGATAATCACTTGAGCAGTGAAACCAGCTGCTTCCATTGGTGGGTCATTTTTGCTGTCACTGGCAACATTGCCATGGCAAACATCTTTGACAGACACATTCTTGATATTGAAGCCCACGTTGTCTCCAGGAAGAACTTCACTTAAAACTTCATGGTGCACTTCAATAGAATTGACTTCAGTTGTGATGTTGACTGGAGCGAAGGTTTCTACCATGCCAGGTTTGAGAACACCAGTCTCTACTTGACCCACAGGGACAGTACCAATATCTACCAATTTTGTAGATTTCCTAGAATGACAGGTGCAAAGGCTTGTGAGTTGGGTGAGTGGATGGAAGGATGCAGCCCAAACCTTCAAGAAGTGTGGCTGGCATTGCCATCTTTATGAGTGACCTTCCATCATTTGAACCAAGACATATTAGCATTTGGCTCCAGCATATTGTCACCATTTCAACTAGAAAAATTGTCACAAAAGCTACAGTGTCAGGGTTGTAACTGATTTTGTAATGTAGGTACTGACTTCCTTAACAATATCCTTGTATCTCTTCTGGTTGTAGGGTGGCTTCATGGAATCTATTTTGTTAACACCAACAATTAGTTGTTTCATATCCAGTGTGTAAGCCAAAAGGCAATGTTCAGGGTCTGCCCATTCTTAGAGATACCAGGTTCAAATTCACCAATTCAGAGAGATACCAGCAGCAATAATCAGAACAGCACAGCCTGTGATCATGTTTTTGATGAAGTCTCTGTGTCCAGGGGCACCAGTGATGGCCACATAATACTTGCTGGTCTCAAACTTTCACGAGATGTCAATGGCAATACCACACTCATGCTCAACTTTCAGCTTGTTCAAGACCCAGGCATACTTGAAGGAATCCTATCTCAGCAGCCTCCTTCTCAACATTTTCTGTGTTCTGTCAATGGTGCTGCATTTGTAGGTCAGATGGTCAGTGATGGTGGACTTACTGGAGTCTACATGTCCAATGACGATATTAACGTAGTCTTTTCCTTTTCCATGTTGGCTTTGATTTCATGGTGGTTTTCACTGCACCTGTGCTCTCATGGCAAACCCATTGTGAAAAAGTTCTTTTTTTCTTTTCCTTTTTGAAACAGAGTTTCATTATACAGTTTAGACTGGCCTTGAATTCACTTTGTACCTGAGGGTGCCCTCAAACTTGTAGTAACTGATCCTCCTGCCTCAGCTTCCTGAGTGCGGGGATTATCGGCATGAGTCACCATCCCCAGCTCATTTATAAGTTTTTATCATAGGTCTGTACATATAGAAAAAAATAGTATATATACTCTGTACAGTTTCAGGGGGGAGGGTCTCAGAATTTATCCCACCAGATAAAAGGGGACCTCTGTACAACACATAGGCTGCATGGAGAAGGAGAGATGGCAGGGAGAAAAATGTGGTGGGGGCCATGAATATCTTTGGGGGTGCAGGTTTGTAATCAGAGCTCCCAGTCCAGCCCCATGCTCCAGGCCAGCAGGGTCTTGCATTGCAGGGAATGTTAAGGTGACTTTTATTTAAAATAACTCATCAGGCTTAGAAAGGCAGCTTGTACTGAATTATAAACTTTGGTTAAGGGAAAGTCTCGGCGAGGTCATTTGGCATCCTTGAAAACAAACCCAAATTGATGCAGTGTCTGGTGCAAGTGCTGCTGCAGCATTTGCTGCGTTTCTAACATTTGTCAGCCAGCCTTGCTTTATTTCTCTTTTTTATTGACTGCTTGCCATGAGTTCCATCCTGTGAAAATTGCTTTAAGCTTTGAAGAAAAATACTTAGTTCTCTTACATTTCCAGGAGTGTAAACTCTTGGTGAGGAGCCAGGCAGAAAAGCCAAGGTTGCAAAACAGTGAATACAACTGGCGGTTGTATATTGTTTTATGTGCATAATGTCTTTTACTGGTAAATAGATAAATAAATATGTACAATTAAAACTTCTTTTGTTTTCAGCATTTAGAATTTGGTTTGCTTAATTTGTAAGTCAAGAGTTTAGATTTCTATTTAATAATATCAGATGGTTTAGAAACACAGGTCCCACGTTCCCTCATAGCAACAAACAGATAGAACTCGTTTATGCCTACTTCTTTATATTGAGATAGGCAAGCTCCAGTTTCCCATGGCCTCTATCAGCCTTGTTTTACTCCAGTCTGAGATGCTCATCACCTGCCTTCTCCAGTAGGCACTTGTAGTTCTAAGCCTTGGAATAGCTTGAGCATGAGATCGGACTAAAAATCCAATGTGGATGAGTCCATGGTCAGATGATAGGTTTGAGTAAAGACTGAGCGAGAGCTATGCAGTCTTCTTTGACATGTGATGATAATTTTGAAAGCTATCTTGCAAAATGACTAATAACTAGGAACTGAAATTTTCCAATAGAATAATTAATTCTATCCCTTTAATGATGTTGCTGTCTATGGCTTAAATTTGTATACCCTTCCCTAGAAGAGGGGAAAGGGGCATCACAGGTGTACTTGATTTAGTAATAGTAAATTGTGTGTCACTGTATGAATAGCTTCTGCTATCCTGGGTAGTAGGAGAAGCCAAGGACTTTGGGTCTCCTCTGGCCTGGAAGGCTGGTTCAGAGACATACCTGAGCAGACACATGGATTGTTTTTCAATCATTGTCATGATCCTAAGTTCTACAGGGACCAACAAGATGGTCAACAGGGGCTTGTGTGTCTGAGGTAGCACTGAGAGGAGATGCCACGTTTGGCAATAAAGATGATACTCACAGTGGACATCTGAGGATCTAATTTATACAATGTTTAGTTTTGTTTCTTCTGGAAGCAGTAGAAGATCTTTTCTCAATTCATGAAGTTCCCATTAGCTCCCCTCGACGTTTTGGTACCAGAGATGAGCACATAATTCAGATTCAATAAAAGAGGATTTTCATGTTCCCTTCCCTGGTGTTGTCTTTAGAGATATGAAGTAGATAATTCTTAATATTCAGATTTTATAAATAAGCACTACTTTCAGTAATAAAGTTGTAATAATAAAAAGGTCATCTTTCTCATAGCTTCAAAACAAACAAAATAACTTTAAAAGAATAAACATTAAAAGGTATCTTCAAATTTAGGAAAATATTTTATATATAAGTTGCATTTTCTTTTAGTGAGCAAAAATTAAACTTAGTCATTTGCAGTATTTCATACATAAATGAAAACTTTTATTGTTTATAAAAGACAGAATGTTAAATTTCTCAACTTCATATCCATTATTATTTATGTAAAATCTACTACATAAATGTAGAAATGCATCCTATCACAGGGGTTAAAGAGAATAATCATTCTGGAAAAGTCAGTGAAAGTAATTCTGAACCTTTGATACATAGCCCTTATTTGTTCTTTTTGTTTTTTTTAAGAATTTTTTGTTTTATGTATTATTTTTATTCTTGTTTCAGAACCTTTGTTTGTTTATTCACTCATTTTTATGGTGGGCTCAGCCCACCCCGAGGGCAGGGCTGACGCAGCATGTGGTGCCGGGGATCGAACTGCGGTCCCTGAAGCCGCCCAAGCTTCCCCAAGCAGGCGCTTTAGACCACTGAGCCATCCCGCTGGGCCCCCGTAGCCCTTATTTGACACAGGGCCTGCTGCAGAGTCTGTAAAATGGGGTCCCACTGTACAACTGGAATTATCTGAATTGTCCCACATGTCGAGTACAAAATATATTGGAGAACAGAAATAAAAAAATGTGCTAATTTGAAATATGTATAAAATATATATGATACATATATATTAATATATATAATATATATGTCAACAATGCAGCAATTATTTAGAACTTAGACTAAGGTTTTGTTTTCAATAAGGTATTTGTCATTGGCTGGTACATGATATATGAAAAAGAAAACTAACTTTCAGTCCAATTTACAATTTTTTAAAAATATCCTGAGTACATCTCCTACAGTTATACCCAGGACAAGTTACTCTTACTGTCCAGACCTTGAGATATTCCTAAGTGAGGGTCATGGATATGCTCAGATAAGACTTTCAGGGGACACATTATTACTGGATATCTTAGTCCATTCTGGGTTGTTTTAACAAAATTCCTGATGCTGGGTGATGTATATAAAAAGAGGTTTGGTTCATGATTCTGATGGTTGGGAAGTCCTGAGAACATGGTATGGGACACCTGATGACAATCTTCTGGCTTGGTCACACGTGGCAAATAACATCAAGGGAGGGAGACAGAGATAGATAGATAGGTAGACAGGTGGTGGGGAAAAAGAGAGAGAGAGGAGGGAGAGGGAGGGATACAGGGGGAAGAAAATAATAGAGTCAGACAGAGAGAGACAGAGAGAGAGAGAGAGAAGAGTGGATCCAAAGGAACACACGTGTGGGAAGAAGCAAGACACTGAGGATGGGGCAGTTTTACTCTTGCTGGATCCACTCTTGGATTAATTCATCCAGAATTCATCTCTTCAGGCAGTTCACAGTTCAGTGTAACCCACTATGCTTTACCTCTTCAATGTCCCACCATCTGCCAACACTGTTACAGTGAAAAACTGGGGCCAAGGTTCCAGCACATGAACTTTGAAGGGTTAAACCACACCTAGGCAGTAGCACTGGCCAGTGTTTTTTCTCAGGCACCGTCCTTATGGCTTGTATTTGTGTTTTTTAATTAGATGGAATTACCAGCTTGGCCATGAGTAAAACAAAGCCAAATCCAAGAGTTTCAAGGTAGGGAAGAAAAGCACCAGAAACCAGGCTGCTGGGTCATCAATAGCCTAGGAAAGTGGTTGTACTCATGTTTTGTTCAGTAAATATTAATTGAGAGCCTGGTGTTAACAGGATGGATGCTGTTGCAGAAGATAGGTGCAGTGGTCTGAGTGAAGGCCCTGTTAAAGTAAGTCCTTGTCCTACTTCTGGAGCCCATAAAAATAATAATAAAATCAGACGCTGGATTTTGAGAGGAAGAGCTTCTCTAATGGGTTCACAGATAAAAGAGAAGGCAGCTCTTCTGAGTGACCAAAGGCAGAGATAGGAGTAGCCATGAGACAAAATTACTGTAGCTCTCAGGTGGAAGAGGCAAGAACAGATTCTCCTTTATTGGCTCCAGAAGTGGTGTGGCTCTGGTGGGATCTTGGCCTCCAGAACTCCAACAGAATATATTTTGGTTACTTTAAGCTTCCAAGGTCATGATCCTTTGTTACAGCCGCCTCAGAAAACAAATCCTGATGATGTGCTATTCATCTCAGAGCAACTTATATTGTTGTGTGCAAAACAATGAAATATGTGTCAATCTATCACAAATGGAGATTGTGCAATATTAGTTGCTGCACTAGATTGTATTCCTATGTAAGATAGTATATTCTGTTTTCTCTAATTTTTTTGTATCTGTCTGGTACATAATAGGTATTCCACACATATTTTTTTGGCATAAACAATAAAAGGGGCAAGTACTAATACATACCTATGGAAATTACACGCTGATTTCTAAAAGCAAAGAGAGATCCCAGGGGATATGATGTTCATAGGAGGAGAGATTCCTAGGACAGATGAATATTGATGTTTAAGAATTTGGCAAAAAGGAAGAGAAAAGTTCTGGAGGCAAAGGAGGGAAGACTATAATGTGGCTGGAGGGTCAGGTGGTGGAGGAAAAAGGGACAATAGGAGGGGGAAGGGCAGGCATGGGGAGAGGAAAAGAAAAATGTAAGATGCACAAGAGGAGAAAGGAAGGAAGAAAAGACGAGAGAGGAGAGGAGAGGGGAGAGGGGAGGGGGAAGATGAGGGAGAGCGTGATGGGAGGGGAGGGAAAGTATAAGTAGAGAAGCAAGGGCCAGGTTGAAATACTGTGCAGATTTGTTGCAAAGCTTGTACATTCTCGTTACAGAGTTCAGAACCCGTATCATAGAGATGGTTGGATGCTGGTAGTTGAGGGGTCAGTTTTCTTTTAGGAATGGTAATTCTGACTACGAGATAAAGACTGTCTAAAGAGAGACAAATCTGATGATTTAGTAACTGGTTAAAAAGTCATTGGAGTAATCTAAGGAAGAGACAACAGTACCCTAGGAAAGGGTTTACAGGATGTTCAAGTTCTCACCACTAGATCAGACTTGTAGTGATCCACCTGTTCACAGCCTCTCAAGAGATGGGATTACAGGCACGTGCCATCATGCTGAGTTTCAATTGCCATCTCAGCTTGTCCCGGGGGGCAGGGATGGCCCAGCAAGCCTGGGGATTGAATCCCTGGCCCCTGAACCTGTTTATAGAAGCTTTAATCCACTGAGCTATTTGGCCAGCCCAAGAAAGTGCCTTGAGAAATATTTAGGAATCTTGTTAGAAACAGAGAATGGAAGATAGCACCCAGGATTCTGGCTCTGCTATGGACAGATAAGGATTACAGAGATTGGAGCATGGAGGTACATATGTATAGGTGGCGGTGACTCTTAGTTGGATTAATTTGATACTAGCAAAGGAAGCTCTAGTTTAGCCTTCCCCACCCTTGTTAAGATGCTGTGAGTCTTTCAATCCTTCCCCACCCTTGTTAAGATGTAAACATAAGAGGAAAACATAAATAATTACAATTAGAATCTTGTAAATAATTTCAATAATTACAGTAGAATCTTGTCATGGAAACCCAGAAGGTGTCTAAGCAGAGCCAAAACTAAGGAGGCTGGACATACTTCTGAACTGTAACCCAGGAAGTATCCAATGGCTGGCTTTATTAATAATCTCTGATTTTTCCTAATTTTCAGTCTGATTTGGAAATAATTGTACCATTTCAAGTGGAGATGGGCTTATGGGAACAGAGAGCTCATCTGGTGAGTTTAAGATGTTTACATCTCATGTATGCAGGCTGAGGAGAACACTTCCAACAATTAGACAGAATTTCCCAGGGAGAATATTGAGACTGAGAAGGGAAGAGAGCAAAAGCAAAACTCCACAGACCAAAGTCTTGCTGTGCTAGTATAATTTACTTCCAGGAGTGGGAGCTCTAAAGGCTAATTTCTTCCCTCATGTTACTAAGGGTAGTCATCTCTATTAGGAAGGAGCACTTGGGAATCTTTATAAACAAATATTTCAACCACTATTTTATTATAAGAAGGTAGAAGGTCTATTGAAGACTTTCTGTGGTTGGATAGACATGAGGTAATAGACACTCCTTGAAACAACTAATTCAGGACTTCTTTTGGTCCAGAAAATTCTGCTTTTCCTGAAGAGTTTGTAGTAGGGCAGAAGGAGAGTTTGTGATGTTGGTATCTCTGGGCTTTCTGAGAGACATTCATATTGTAGAAAAGTTCCGACATGTCCCCTTTGACATGCAGTGTTGCTAGAACCTTCCTCATAGACTGAAATAACACAATATCAGGTCTGTAGCTGTAACTCACTGTGTGGTCAGACCCTCTCTGAGCTTAGCTCATATATGTCTCCAGCACACTCCTGCACACTCTGACTTCAAGAAGATGATCTAACTGTGCAGTACCAGTGTTCAACAGTGATACTGTTTCCATGTGGTGAGGGGACTTATCTGAGTATTTTACACTTGCAAATACATCCCTGGTTTCCACGGGCATCTAAGTGAATAGAGTACAGATGTCAACCCGTTTGGCTTGCCTGGGCCATACTGAATGAAGAGGAACTGTCTTGGGCTGCAAATAAAGCATTAAAACTTCCTGTAGTTTTTACACTTTAGCTTAATGAATTAGTTTATTACATAGTACAAGAAATCTAAGTTTAATAATTAAATAAGAAAACTTACATGCCTGCTTAATGACAATGAACATTTATCTTCATAGACATACATACATATATGTAGGTAGGTTGAAATATTTTTATCATTAGTGATAGGTTCTGGCCTGAGTACAAACTGCTAAATCATCATGGTCCTTATTCAAAATGACTAAGTCCCAAAAACAACAGCTTATCTTCCCAATGACCATCTCCTCCTTCTTCCCCACCCCATTCCTGGATGCCTTTCCTGCACATACAAGGGAGCCCTTGTGTGTCACTGAACGCACCTGTTATGGTTTCTGTATAGGTGTCCCTGCAAAGCCTCAGGCAGTCATGGGGTGGCTTCTGGAATTTGGAATTGATTATTGTAGAAATGGGTGCTGCACCTCCTCTGGGGTGGGTGATGCGCATTTCAGTGTAAGGTAGGAGGAGAAGTTAGCTTCCACCATGAAAGATTGTTTGCTGCTGTGTGCCTCTCTGCCTTGGAGTCAGCAGAATATGGAATGAAGCCTCCAGTAACTGTGAGATAAATAAACCTTTCCTTCCCTCATTTTGAGTGTCGAGTATTTGTTCCAGCAACAAGAGAAGAGTAACTAAGACAGTACCCCATAAACTCTACCGCTAGCAAAAGTCCATAAAATCTCAACTTTGCATTATCTCAAGCAGAGGATTGCTCTATCCCCTTGGATTTTCTCTGTGTCTTCAGAGTCAATAAAGGCCTTCTCTTCTTTTACTTCTTCTCTGTAGCACTAAAAAAAACTAACAATTAATAATCACTGTGTTTTGGGCCTGGGAGATAGCTCAATGGAATAAGTGCTTGCCTGGTAAGTGCAAGGTCCTGAGTTTGATCTCTGGTGCCACACACACACACACACACACACACAGACACACACACAATCACTGTGTTTTATCTGCTAAATCATAAAGCCACATGCAAGTGGTCCGTGTGGGTTTTGATTCACTTGATGCTGTGTGGTAGGGACAGGACGTACATTAGCACTTCATGGTATCCTGTGATACTCTGTTCTATTGCTGCCTCCACAGTATGCTCCAGAACCCGGCACAATGAAATCACAAAACAATGTTTAAAATCATAGAATAATGTTAAAGATTTTTTTGTTTTTATGGGGGTTAACCAGGAATCAAACTCAGGACCTCACATTTGCCAGGCAGGCATTGTGTCACTGATCTATATACCCTAAAAGTTTATGATCTTATGATATAACATTAGTAGCTGTTTGGCATTTGACCTTAGTTCAGAGGTTAGACACTAGACAACCTTATTCACATAGACAAGTGAGTGTTGAAGTAATTATTGGTAAAGGAAACATATTTGCTACTATAATTAAATTCCAAGAGAGCAAAGAAGTCATAAAATATGAAGAGTCTCATGATGATCTTTAAAATTCTTGTGACATATGTTCTACTCTGCCCAACATCCGAGTTTTGCCTATTTTGATATGAAAATCTCACAAACATTTTACTTGGCTAGGGAACACTTGGATGTAGCTAGAAATATATGACAAGCTTGACTTGCCTTTAAAGGAGGTCCACTGGATTTGGGGACAGTTTAACCAGACTGTGGAGATCTTGAGAAACACTTTTAAATGCAAAATGTGGTTTCACAGAGGGGTCTTAGAGATTTGAGCTAGATCAATTAGTGTTTTTCTCTCTTTTGTAAACTGTAGTCATTCTACAATTTCTTTCTATCATTTCCTTTTATAACAAAATATGAAACACAACATCATGCAATTCTCAGTGGGTTACTGCAGTATGTATGATGGTAAAAGAATGCTTTCTAAAGCACAGGAAGTAATATCAATTCATTTTTATTTATTGATAAACACATGGATCATTATTTATACTAACTTTAAAAACTTGAAAATTTTGTTCCTGATTCAGGGAAAATAATTAGGAGTAATGTGACAGTTAATCTTAACAAATGTTCTTTCCTTTGGGTGACTATCATTTAACATTCTCATTTATTTCTTTTAAAAATTTTAAAAGGGTTCTTTAATTGCTTTTTGTCAGTAGTTATTATAGTCAGGATTTCTATTAGTTTTTAAATGTTTCATTTTATTTCTTTCATTTTTCTCATTAAGGGACTGGCTCAGAGAAATGAATTCAATTCAGTAGCCAACTACTGCCCATTCACTGTAGACTCTACTAATAAATTGTGTTTGGTCCTTGTAGTACTCTTGAGGCTGTAATAATAATATTCAAAATCTAAGATTGATTTAAAAACTGACTTTTAAAGAAGACTGAAGACTTTAAAGAATACTTTTTAAAAGATTGATACAATTCAAAGAATACTTTAAAAATGTAATAAAATTAATAACTATATTAACTTCATTTTTTGTATATTTATGTCCTACCTTAATTGGTAATCATTTGAAACAATTTAAATGAACATAAGAAATAAAATAGAAAAAATAAAGATTCTGGAAAACAGAGACTCAATTGGAAATAAGAACTAGGGATTTGACCCAGAACCCAGGCCTGGTGTGTGAGTGAGACAACCTGGTGCCCTCCAGACTCTCATTCAACCCAGAGTCCAGGCCCGGTGTGTCCAGTGTGGAAGCTTGCAGCAGAATTCCCTGCAGAAAGGATAGAGACAAGACACATCCAGCTGACTCAGGAGCAGAATATCTTGCCAGAGTGGTACAGCAGGTTTACCTCCAAGGGCTACAGTAGGAAGAAGTGGAGCACAGCAGCCGTACCCAAGCCACACCCATCTGGACGAGATTGAACTTGGCAGATCCAGATCTGGTGCCAAGGTAAGAATGAACTCTACCAAAGCTCTACACTAAAGATCAGAAGACAGTGAAATGCAAAATGACAAAGAGAAGGAGCAAAATGTACCCTCAGGCCCCAAGTCCACCCAGAACAAATACAGGAGACAATAACAGAAGAAATTGGAAATCACACACCTGAAATGTCTGAGATAATAGCGTCTGAAATAAGGAAACAACTGCAGAAAGTTATAAAGGAAATCAGATCAGAAATAATTTCTTTTCTCCAGATATAATTTCTGAAGTAAAAAAAGAATTGATAACTATAATAAAAGAAGTACTAAATGCTCTTAAAGAAGACACTGATAAAAAATAGAGAATAGAAAAATGATGGAATCCTTGAATGAGCAATATAGGAAGGTAATAGAATGTATGAAACAGATTCAAAGTGCTATTCAGGAACTGAAAACTTCAATCACAAGCTGACAAAATCATTTGAATGAAAGTGAAAATAGACTTTCAGATCTTAAAGACACCATTGCAGCTTGTCAAAAGGTAAGAAAAGATCTCTTAAAAACAGCTAGGATGCAGGGAAAAAAAATTCAGCATCTGCAAGACGATGCAAAGATGAGCAGCGTGAGACTAATAGGCATCAATGAGAGAGAAGGAGTCAGTACAAATGATATAAAAATAATATGGGCAGAAGTAATAGCAGAAAACTTCAGAAATATGGGGAAACAATTTGACATTCAGGTAGCCAAAGCATATAGAACACCTAATAACATCAACCAATTAAAACCACACCCAGATATATAATAATTAAGATTCCAGAAATTCAGCACAGGAACAGTATACTAAATGCTGCTAGAGAAAAGAAACAGATCACATTTAAAGGAAAACCCATTAGAAAAATGGCAGATTTCTTTTCAGAAACCATCAAGTAGCCGGGCGTGGTGGCACACGCCTGTAATCCCAGCACTCGGGAAACTGAGGCAGGAGGATTGGTGCGAGTTCGAGACCAGCCTGGGCTACAAAAGTGAGCTCAAGGCCAGCCTGAACTGCATAGCGAGACCCTGTTTCAAAAAGACAAAAAAAAAAAAAAAAAAAAAAAAAAAAAAAAAAAA